>CM024753.1:117865786-118089843 GCA_014218235.1 Colocasia esculenta | reverse complement strand
CCGCTAAGAGACACAGCCAACGAGTTGCCTTCATTAGCGACACCTGAGTTGTCGCCACTGCCCAGGAGCCAGTCACCCCCAAGCATGTATAATGTTTCAAATGTGTAAACAAATAAGCATAATCAAATAAAGCAAGTTGACGATGATGGCATTTCATTGAGAGAAGTTAGGGTCGTGTCTCTCATATTTTTGTTGAGTTATGACATGGCCTAAGCAATCTATGCATTATGATGAATATCAATATACAATTTTTTTTTTGGTGGGGGTGGGGGTAGGTGGTAGGAAGCATTTAAGCATGTTTTATTATTGTCCACTGGAACGTTAACTGATTATATATAAGGTGAATCTTTCCTACCTATTGCATACCCAGATAAATTCTGCCCCTAAACAAAGCTCCTACTCCCTATTCTATTTTATATCATAGAGTATCCTCCCATCCTCATGGAATAGTTTGTTCAATGATATCAATGATGGAGGGGATAAGAAATGCTAACATGTGAGTAGAGAGTTGGTATATTCAAGCAGAAATCACCTTAAGAGTGATCCATCTATCATTTTTTTGTGTTCCACTCCTTATCCATTCCATATAAGCAAACTGATTCAAATAAATGCCACATGATAATCAGCATTCAAATTAATAGAATTGTTCAGAAATTTATGTGGCATAATATAGATGATGATGACAATCTATTATTTATTCCATGTTGATCATTGTCTTAAGTGATGATCTTGGAGGGACCACGTCTGAACTGATTTAGAAGAAGAAGGTGTCTTTTCTAGATAGATGGTTCTATCCATATTTCTATCCATATTGATGTTTGTGTTTACATTAAACTCACTATAAACTATAGTCTATCAATCTGATGATTGGTAGATTCTTGGGAGAGATTTTAAAACTTTTACCTTCAAAAACCTCAACATATTTATAATAAACCATGACATTCTTAGTCTTACTAAATAGACATGAGTCAGTATGCCTTAATTGATGAATCTTCCAACAAAGAGACTATAGAAGTTTCCCTTTTCAGTTTAATAGAAAGAGTGACACCATCACTTTCAGAAACAGGAAAAATAATAGATCTTTGATGCAATTCTTTTTTGCATTGTTCTAAAATGCAACTCCCTTAATTAAGGTTTTAAGGTTTTAGAGATTCTAAATAACAGATCTCACTGACCTTTGTTTTTATTTGAACTTAAATACAACTTCCATGAAATATTTTATAATGTGATTGCTTGTATAAACTTTTAGATTTTAATTTTTTTTCTTAGAGTACTCTATTCAGATCTTTGGAGATTATGAATTTTAGCTATTTAGTGTTGGAACAAATAAAGAAATTGGTGTACCTGAGTTCCCAATTAATCTTAAAGATTATGACCATTATAATATCTTTCCTGTTTATTATCAAAAAGGAATTTATAAGTAGACTTAACACGTAAACTTCTGGTTCAAGCATTTCTTTCCTTGATCAGGTTGAATATCAAGAACCTCTGAAAATTGGGATAAATATAAATATGTGGTGTGATAGATTCATTTATACAAGAAATTGGAATAAATATCATTATGAGTAGGGTCCCCTTGTTCAGTTAAGCATGAATTTGTATGAACCTATACAGTTTGAAACTTTCTATAATGTGGGAACATTTGTTTTTTATAGAAGAATAATTAACTTGCAAGTATAGTGTTGGCATTCGAAAGAGTTAACCGTTCTGTCACTTTTCCTTTAGGAAGTTGAAGTTTTCCTTTTGGGGTTCTCTAATGGAACAGAGTACTTAAAGAAGAGGAATATCCTTGATGTTGTGGAAACATGATCGCCTCCTCAAAGAAAAAGTGAATATGCTGATGAATATATTTTGTAGACTCTCAATGATATAATTTTGTATTATTTTTCTTTCTTTATGTATTTTTATTTTTTTATATTTTGAGGGTGCGTATGAGGAACTTTGAGTTATCATATTTAGAAAATATAGATATAAAGATAGATCAACTGTGCATTAAATCTACAGGCAATAAAGAAAGATCAGATGCTTGAAGCATTGTAGAACAGATCTTTGATGCAACTATTTTGCATGTTCTAAAATGCACTCCCTTAATTAAGGCTCTTAGGTTTTAGAGATTTTTTCACTGAGTCTAGTTTTTTCTCCTTTATGGAAATAATGCTTCATATGTATATGTCTTCCACAATTAAGCCTTTTTTTTTTTCTTTGAGACAGGTGGTTTGGAGCTTCTAGGTTCTCATCCATTCTTCATCCAGAAACTATAAGCAGCACCCATCACTGTGAGTATGTTCCAGTTTATGAGCAATAAGTGATTTTATATCTTATGAGCTGGGTTTTATAGTGTATGCAATTATATTTATAGAACATGGTCATATAAGTCACTGAATGGACTTTAGGATTTATGATTTATGCAATATACTCAATGGTTTTATAGTGTAGCAATTATACCTAATGGTTTCAAGTTCTTCGTGGTTCTGCTCAGCACTAATCAATCTCCTGAATAATTCCAAATATTTTAGCTTTTAGAGGAAGGACCCTTTAAACTTTTCAGGAAATCAACTGAAACTGGGGGGGATGAGTTTAGAAAGGTTGGGATTGACAGACCAAATAGGTGATAGCTGGGAAGATTTTGGGGTTAGCTTAACCATTTGATTAGGGAGCCAAAAATCATTACACATTACAATAGTCACGCCATCCGGACCATCCATGTTGAGCATTTGTGAATATCTTCTCTGACTGATAGCATAGATGACCAAACTAAGGAGACAGATCTATCATTTTTCACATCCCAAAAAGGGAAAGATATTTTGCCAAACCAAGGCTAGCAAGTTCAAATCTAAAAACATCTATTTTGTTTGACTGTTTCTCATGAAAGCAAGGCTAGCAATTGCTCTTGTTAGCACTTACTCATGAATGATTGACCAAGTTTTTTTGAAACAGCTCATGAATAAATTATATGTTGTAGTGTTGAAGTAGGTCTACCATTAACAGACACAAATAGAAGTTGGACTCCCTTGCGATGCATGTGGAATATCTTTATTTCTATAGTTTCAAAGAAGCATGTGGAATGTTAGTTTCCAGCACCAAAAAGTAAGGGGAAAAAAAATTAGGGGAAAAAATTATGTTGGGTCATACTGGATTTGTAAATATGTACAGGGGTCATCCTCTCTACTGTAGATGGAAGGAAATATGATCAGAGCAAATTAAAATAAGAGCCATACTTAGTCTTACTAAATAGACATGAGTTAGTATGCCTTTAGGTGTGAATCTTTCGGCAAATAGATTATATAGTTTCCCTTTTCAGTTCAATACAAGAGCGACACTATTCAATTGGAGAAACAGGAAAAATATATATATATTATTATCATACTCAGATAATTGGCAAAGGGTGATAGATGGCTGAATATGTTAGTTTCCAGCACTAAAAAGTAAGGGAAAAAATGTGGAGTTATACTGGGTGTGTAAATATGTATATGGGTCATCTTCTCTACTGCAGATGGAAGGAAATATGATCATAGCAAATTAAAATAAGATCCAAACTTACTTTTACTAAATAGACATGAGTTAGTATGCTTCAGGTGTGAATCTTTTGGCAAATAGATTATATAGTTCCCTTTTCAGTTCAATACAAAGAGTGACACTATCCACTTTCAGAAACAGGATAAAAAATATATCATACTCAGATAATTGGAGAGGGTCATAGATGGCTGCAGATTTTTTTTTCTCTTGATTTGTATTGAGGAAGGACCTCTCCTCTCCCATCCAACTGTCTTAACTCTTTTACCAAGTAACAAAATAGGCAACGCAATTCACATATTTTAATGAAAAGAAAAAGAGTTAAGAAGATAATAACTTTGAAGAATTGAATAATTGAGAATGGCAAACAGTGCCAGATAGATTTGTCTCTTCATGATTGAGAATGAAAAACATTCCCAGAATGTTGAGAAATGTCACAATTTAGTTACCAAAATAATTTAGACATTCAAGACATAAATTGTCTTTTTGTAGTAGTTCGTTTATCTATAAGCATGATGATCATATAAGTCATAGTATTTCACTTAGGAACCAAAAATCTATCAAACAATGGCCAATCAAAAGGACAAAATAAACACATTTTGACACACATAAATTGAGGGCAGCAGCTCAGCATAGGGCTTTTTCTACCGTACTCCAAACTGAATAGTTCCATCCCTTACATTAGTTTATCTCATTGTAAATCTAGACAACAGTTATGTAGTAGAGGAATCCCTTCCTTTGTCAAGATATGCTGAATTTTTGTACCATTTATTGCAGATCCATCACTATATGGATATCTAATCATGTGCCCTGTAAGCTCCAGACCACTGACTAACATTTGCCACATTTCAACCTCTATCTTGCCCTCATTTCCTTCTTTCACTTGGACAAGTTGATCCACAGTGATGGATCCTAGAAGACCCAATTTGATGAAAAAATAACTCAATGAAATCTCAAAGAACACTGTCCAAGGAAACCAAGTGCAGTTCTGATCATTCAGCTTTGGACATGTTTAAAAACAAAAAATGTGTAAAACATATTGAATAATTCATTTGTGTTGGATCATTCTTCTATAGCTACAAATATAGGTCTGTCATTAACTATCCTCATTTTGTTTCCTTATAAATGCTCCCAATTAGGTTATAGGCATTTGAGAGTACTTGATATAAGGTGTATAAGGGACAACCAGTCAATGAAAGTTGGAACCAGCCATTTCCGGGATGGAACTGGATAATGGAAAACTGAACAGGAACTGGCGCCATAATAGTATCCTCAGTCTTTGAAACTGCTACCATATGAAACAATTAGCAAATATCCTCAGTCTCTAGGCCACATCTTCCATAGGTAAAGTTTCGATTGAATATTACAATGGAACAAATGTGCTTTGGTTGGTAAAATAAATATGTGGTGTGATAGAATCATCTAGACAAGAAATTAGAATAATATAAATATGTGATGCGGTAGAATCATCTAGACAAGATTGCAATAGATTTTCTCTTCGTGATCGAGAATGGCATTATTGATATGTTTGTTTCTTACTGTCATTTAATATTCTGATTTAGATTTAAATTACATGTGTTTAATTCAATGCATGCATATTGATAACCTGTTGTTTTTAAATTTATCTTCATTACTTAGATGTTCTCTGTGAGTGAGGTGCGTGGGTGCAACCTAACATTACACGCACCTCAGAAGCGCGTGTTAAGCCCGTGTCAATGAACCTTCCCGTTCAAGACTTTGAGATTGATGTGTCTATTCTCATTTCTTAAATGAGAACGTACATATCTAACTCAAAGTCTTGAATTGTCCTGTTTGGACAGTCTATGAATGTTTGATCGCACTTAGGTGGTCATTTACTATATGTGTTTGTACAATTTGTTGAAAATTTGGTTGTGTCTACTCACTCCTCTCTGGTATACCTTATTGATTTTGAACATTTTCTTAAGCACTTACTAGTAAGTGTTTAAGAAAAATTTTAAATCAATAAATATTTTTAGTATATCGAAGAGGTGTGGGGAGATGTTGCCGAAATTTTTAACAAATTGTAAAACACATATAGTAATTGATTGTGCGATCAATCCTTCATAGATGGGTTAAAAAGTGATAATCTAAATAATACTCCCTTCCTATTGAAATTGTCTGTGTTGAAACGATGTGAGTAAAGGGTAGGGCTTATGTTTTATGGCAATTAACATTGAGTTGGTATGCAGGGAAATGTCTGTAGATCGACGATGGATGTATCGTAGAACAGTTGGCGGGATACTCTCTGAGGAGTTCAAGATGGGGTATCAAGCTTCATTGAATTGGTGTCCAGGAACGTAAGTTTAATGGATGACAAGGTCATATCCGATGCCCGTGTTCAAATGTAAGAACTTGAGGTTCTATTCAATATAGACGTTGAGCGTCATTGTACCTTAAAGGGTTTATGCAAGGCTACATGAATTGGACTGAACATGGTGAGGCAAATTGGTTGTATGAGCATGACACTGTTAGAGGCACAAGCACGTACGTGGATATGGTTTTGGATGCAGTTGGTGCTGAATTGCGTTCTGCAGTTGGTCCTGGAAATAATGTACGTCAAGAATATGGATATAATGAAGAAGCACCGAACAATACAGCTACAAGATTTTTTCAATGTTAAGAGATGCTGATGAGCCATTATGGCCTAGATGTCAGAATCACACTCGATTGTCTGCGGTGTCACAGTTGCTGAATTTGAAGTCAGAATATCACATTAGTGAGAGCTGTTTGACCGTCTCCTACTCGCCATCAAGAGCATGTTGCCTCAAGACGAGAAGTTGCCTAAAAATTTCTATCGTGCAAAGAAGATGGTTAATGATTTAGGGCTTGGATGCGAGAGAATAGATGCATGCCCTAATCATTGTATGTTATATTACAAAGAGGATGCAGAGAAAATATCTTGTTCCATTTGTAATGCTCCTCGATTCAAACCTAAGAGAGGAGGAAATAAGAAGTTGAAGGATGTACCTTACAAGTCATTACGATATTTTCCTCTCACACTAGACTTCAACGATTATATATGTCCTCAAAGACAGCTCAATATATGAGATGGCATGCCGAAAGAGTTCGCTGTGATGAGGACATAATCAGTCATCCTGCAGATGGTGAAGCATGGATTCACTTCAACAAAGCTCATCCAACCTTCTCAATGGAGTCGCGCAATGTTAGACTTGGGTTATGCACTGATGGGTTTAATCCATTTGGAAGTTCAACAACTCCTTACTCTTGCTGGCCAGTTTTTGTGACCCTTTAACCTTCCTCCGAGCATGTGTATGAAGCGAGAAAATATATTTTTATCCTGGTCATTCCTGGTCCTAAAAATCCTGGAAAAAATTTGGATGTTTATCTTAGACCGTTGATAGATGAGTTGAAAATGTTGTGGATTGACGGTGTTGTCACATATGATGCATCAAGTAAACAAAATTTTACTATGAAGGCTGCACTGATGGGACGATAAGCGACTTTCCTGCATATGGAATGTTATCTGGTTGGAGTACACATGGAAGCTTGCATGTCCTTATTGCATGGAGGATACTAATCATTTATACTGAAGCACGGTGGAAAGGCATGCTGGTTTGATTGCCATCGACGGTTTCTACGGTTCATCATCCTTTTCGAAGGCAAAAAGACACTTCTACAATAACAGAATAGAATTAGATGAAGCAGAGTTAGATCGGTGGTCTGGTAAACAAATGGCAGCACGGGTGCAAATTTGCTGATATAATAAAGTTGTCTGGTAGGACACGACCTCTCCCTGGATTTGGAAAGGAGCACAACTGGGTGAAGAGAAGCATCTTTTGGGAGTTACCTTATTGGTCCACTCTTCTGTCGACACAACTTGGATGTTATTAAAATGTCTGCAATATATGCTTGATAATATGCATGTTTATGTCATTTAAATTTTATAGAGTTGCTGGAGCCTCGGTCCCATCGGTAACTCCAGTGACAGGTATGTTTATTAAATTTCTTCTTGCTATGTATGCTTTGATAGTATGTTTATGTCATTTAAATTCTATAGGAGGTGTGGAGCCTCGGTCCCATTAGTAACTCTGGTGTGATAGGATGTCTATTAAAATTTCTTGCTATGTATGCTTTGATAATACGTATGTTTATGTCGTTTAAACTTTATAGGAGGTGATGGAGCCTCGGTCCAACCGGTAACTCCAGTGACAGGTATGTCTATTAAATTTTTTGCTGATTATGTTTCTTGAGTATTTATGTATGTTTATGTCATTTAAATTTTACAGGAGGCATTGAAGCCTCGGACTCACCCAGTGACAGGTATGCCTATTAAAATTCCTGCTTATTGATGTTTCTTCAGTACTTGTGTTGTTTATGTTGTTTGCTTCTTCAGGTATTTACTTATTTAGTTTGATTATAAAATATAAGTACCATAATACTCATACTCATTTCTATTTTGCTTGTAGCACAAAACTTGGATGACACCCCTAGTGCGTTGGGAATGAGACTCAGAAGTTGATTTACATAGATCATGCTCAGAGGGAGTAAGTATCTTCCTAGAGTCTGTGTCATTATGTATCCACAAAATGTAGTTGCATTAATCTATATGATTTGTAAATGTAGGCGAAAATTTGGTCCTAATTCGGAGGAGATCACCCGATTTATTTCTGATGTGTTAAAACGGTTTATTCCATCGGGGGCCCTCCAGTGGAAAGATATGCCCATGGACATCCAAGATGCAATGTTCCGGCGATTCCTGGTATGCAATTGTGTGAATTTTGGACTACTTCATTCTTAACTTTTTATTTTGGTATAATGAGGTCAGTTTAATAAATTAATTATAATGCAGGGGAAGTATTGTTTCAGCCGTCCCACAGATGAGATTGTAGCTCGGCATGTGTGGGAGCACATTGCCAAAACTAGAATGTCCGATCTTCTGTCTAAAGCCCGAGCGCATGCACGAAGAGCTGTAGGGGGGGCAGATGATGCAATGCTTTGGAAGGAGCATCACCCTAGTTGGATGAGGGCAGATGTGTGGGAAAGTTGTGTGATAAGTGGACCAGTGAACAATGGAGACGTAGGTCACCAGTCTGGCAGAGAAAATCGTGCAAAAGTGCCGGAGGCGAACCTACATACAAGCGGGTCGGTCACCTTTGCAAACCAAAAAAGGAGATTGGTAAGTAATCTTTCTAATTTTTGGATTTGCATTCATATTCATTCTTTTATGCAATTTGTAAAAAATAGGAAATAGAACTTGGTCGTGAAGCCAAATACCGAGAAGTGTTTGACAAAAACACACAAGAAGAAAGGGACAGATCTTTATGTCTCCACGAGATCCCAGGAGGTAGTGGTAATTTATTTACAAAGCATTGCTATTTCATTTCAGATATGTTTGATTAACTTAAAATTTAAGATTTTCTTACAATTTGTAGGAGGCATACATGAGGCAAATCACAAACAAGTATGGGGAGGAGATCAACCAGGAGCCGTAATAGATTGTGAGGCGTGGATAGCGGCAGCCGGCCGCCGAAGAGAGGTCGGGTCTACGGCTTTGGGGAGAGCTTGGATAGTAGCCAGGTGCTACCTTCTTCCCAGGGTTCGTGCTCAGCCTCTAGTAGCACCTTCGTCGGCACCACTGCTGCTGCTGAGTCGGAGAGTCCGGTCGAGCACATGATGGATGACATGGAGGCACGCATCTCGCAGAGACTCCATTCAGAGATCACAGACACGGTGCAGCCACAGTTGACGCAGTTGACACATACAGTGGAGACTGTCATTGGAATGATGACCTCATACTTCAACCAGCTTCAGATGCCTCCTCGTTATCCTTCATCCTCGAACCGAGCACCTACTTCTCACGTAAGTACAACATTCTTACATTTATAAAACTCTTATTCATAGTTCAAAATTTAACAATAAAAGATCTGCTAAATAATGATTGAGAACACAAAAAAGAGAATGTCCAAGTGGAGTAAACCTGTGAGTATCATCCATGTTTTTGTTTCCTGCATGACAAAGGGAAAGGTGAAATGAGAATCTTGAAAGTTGAAACAAGTAGAAGTGGTAATTTAGTTAGTAATCATATGTTCCATTGACTAATCAGTACTACAGTTAAAAGGAATCCAGAAGGATATGTGGGGCATTGAATTAAGAAAACTTGCTAATGCTACTTATCATCATAGAAAACATGTCATGCAAGATTATCAGAACAAACATGTAGGATTGTTTCAATTCATTGATTTCTCAAACTTTCTTGTTTCATCTTTGTGTGTGTAGATTCTTTCTGATAGAATAATTGAATATTGCTCCGTAGTTGCATGCACAAAAACTAAGAAGGTAGTTTTCTACTGAAATTGGCCTTATAGGATCTTTTACAGATTTTCTTAGTTTCTTTGGTTCAAAGGTACACCTTATAGATGGCTGACTTAGAATGCATGAGTAGACAAATAATGAGCAATTGAGCATGCTGGGCCAACTTGTCAGCACTGCAGCTGGATGGATGCAAAAGATGACTGATATTTTCCTACAATGATATATCCACCACAATCTGTCCCTTCCCTTTTTCTGTCTCCATTTTCCCATTTCACCATTCTCCTTCCTATAATCTGCCCTGAAATAAGGACAAAGCGATTGCGCCTTATTCCCACCATTTTCCATATTTTTTTTCAAAACAAATAATAGGTTAAATGCCCTACGTATCGCCATATATACTACACATGCATAAGAAACAACGATAGGCATAACCTGTAGTAGCATGATTTATTATGTTGATTCCTAAGAAAATTGGTCCCAATACCAAACGGGACTACAGAGTACATCTTGACAGATCATCTCCTATTAAAGGCTTTTGTATCTATTGATCGCCATTGCCATTTCAGAGACAAACTTTGAGCAATTTCCATCATCTGCTACCCTGACAACTCTTCACTGAGTGAGAGACAATATGGAAATTAGCAGAAACAAACTGCAATAGCTAATTAGTCACTAATGTCTCGAAGGATATCGGTAGACGGGTAGAGTATGGCATTTTCTAATTCCCATTATCGGGTCTAGAAAGTCTTGTGGCTCATGTACGGCCTGTATAGGGTTGAATGGCTTAAAGTGCAGGTTTTCTAGGTTTTGAAACAAGTCGCGCAGGATTAAGTCAATGTGTTAAGACACATTGGTGTTGAACGCCATTTTGGTTTTCAAGACATGCCATCCATTGACCGATGTGCTTGGTTTTCAAGACATGCACACCATTTTGGTGTTCTACAACTTGACACCTATGATGCACAATAAATTAAATTTAAATACTAACAAATAAAGTCTTTGATATCAAATTAGAAGGCTAATTAATGGGTAAAGTAACCTAACAAAAGTGAAATATGCCAATCAGGACACCTTGAATGAAACAGAAATTATTTGTAAGACTGTCAAATAAACTCATCACAACAAGATACAGTCCTCGTGTATAGTCCCTCTTAGAAACTTCTGCACAGTTTTCAGTATATTTTCATCAACAATTCAGATAGACAACAAACTATAATGGTTCCTAACCTCCTACTTGCTTCTCCAATTCATGTTAATATCTGTTGATTCCAATAATTAACATTTCAGAAATCATGAAATAGAACATATAACTATATGTCTGGATTAATTAAATAATACATCCAAGAAGTTAGGAAAACTTAGTTTATCTCATGATTGTTTGATAGAACTATGTTTAACCCAAAAAAAGCTATTATCAAGAACACCAAACAGCTATTGCTATTTGCATTCAAAAAATAAGTGATCAATGGTTTCCTCCTTTTCTGACATAATGGGCAGAGTGGCTAATGCAGGAGTGAGCTTGCCGACGGGAGAGTGTTGGTAAATCATTAACCAATGTTTTCCACAAAAATAATGCTTGGCTGGGAAGCACTTTATTCGTACCTTTGGTTGCCAAAGGATTTCTAAAACTGGGTGTGTTGAGGAGGAAGGTTTGTCTTGTCTGTCATATAAGAATTGTATACTAATTTTACATTCAATTGACCATCCTTTGTGATTCTCCAACAAGTTCATCTTGACCATAGTAGAGATCTGGGGAAACCTAATTTGGCAAATTATTTCAGCATGGAATGATCAAAGCGTTTCTAGATTTAAATCAGAATTCCATTAACCCTCACTAATGAGATTAGCCACTAACTTGGGGATTGGCTCTTCAAGTCCATCAGCAGGAGTGAGGCAACCAGCAACTCCAGGGACCCAATTATCCTGCCAATATTGATGTTAAACCCATTCATGACCACCCAGAGGCTCCCTTTCCAAAATTTTCTCTGACTGCCATCAAACTGTGCCAAATAAAGAATATTCCCTTTATTTTGAAATTGCCAGAAGGTTTGAGAAGAACAGTACTTGCCCGAAGAATAGAACCCCAAAGTTCTGAAGGGTTCTTTAAAAATCTCAAAGCTAATTTCATGATGGCTGCTCTATAAGAGCTGAAGGTTTCTGAAACCAAAACCGCCAAAAGCTTTAGGTTACTGCATTTTTCTGCCAAGCTACCAAGGGTCCTCTAGGCTTGTCATTCCTCCTTCCCCACCAAAAGGTTCTATGAATTTTCACCCAGTTATGAATGATATCTTTAGGAATTAAGGTAGTGTTTATAACATGGACGGTAGAGCATTCACAATGATTTGATTAGCACTAACTACCAGCTGGAGTCAAGGTGTTGGCCTTCCACAGCTTAATGTAGCCTTATATTTGTCTTTCAAGAAGTAAAGAGCCGCCTGTTTGATTTGCCCAAAAATGGGGGTACCCACATATAAGGAGTCCTTGTCAGTTTCTGGAATCCCGAAATTATTTGCAAGTGAGCCTGAAGGATTTTGGACGTGTTGGGACTAAATATAAGCCCAAATTTGCACCTATTAATTTCCTGTCCAGATCAGTCTGTAATTTTTGTACAACACCACATCATTTCCCTCAGTTCATGCTCTTCTACTCTGCCAAACAAGAGGGCACCCCTTTAGCAGTCTGTAGATGATTGTTATTAATTTAGGATCACTGAGGGCCTGCTGGACAGAGCAAAGTTTACCATTCAGATTTTGCCATGCATCTCAGGGAGATAAGTCTTTAGTGGCACTGTGCCTGTCCATGTGTCAAGCCAGGGAGATAATCTCTAGTGGCGCTGAAGCATTTCATTGCCAAAGGATTTTTTTAGCAATATTCCTTCCCTTGGTGAAAGCCTTGTTCTTCTTCAGAAATTAGAGTGGGCAGTAAAGTGCCCAGTCTGTTAGAATAAACCCTTGAGATGATCTTAGAAATAAAATTGGACAGGCTTATAGGTCTGAACTCAGAACACTTCCTTGGCTTGTCAACCTTGGGATGAAGATTGATTAAGGAAGAGGTAAAAGCAGTTGGAAAGAATGACCACAGAAAAAAGCATGAACCACATTAATGACATCCACGCTTATGAATACCAGCATGTATGGAAGAAGTGACCAGGAAAGCCATTAAGGTCCAGGGGCACTATCCGGCTCATACTGAAAACTACATATTTGGTTTCGTCTGCCGCGGGGACAGCACAAAGCATGACGTTGTCCTCATTCTGCACCAAGGATGGGATGTTGTCCAGGATTTTTGGTTTGACCCTGTGCTGGCAGAATTGAATGCTTCAGTAAAATGCTCAACAAACATCTTAGCAACCCCATTCCTCACCGTCCACACAGGTTCCATCATCTTTGTAAGTTTGGTGGCAATGAAGTGCATCCTTTGAGAGAGGGCATTGGCATGGATGAACTTGGTGTTCCTATCACCATCATGTACCAATTTGATCCTTGATTCCTGCCCCAAAGCATTTCCTCCTGTGAAGAATCCTCTCAAGTTTTTCTTTGGCCAGCAGGTAAGTGTTTTGGTTACCATTGAGGGGTCCTCATCAAAGGCTTGCTCTGCAGTGCAGAAGGAGCTCAACAGCTTGGATGTTGATAGAAACATTCCCGAATGTGTCTTTGTTCATCTTCTATAAAAGGCCTTCATGTGTTTCAGTTTGAACTGCATGTTGAGCATCGGCTATGAAGAAGTAGGCACCATTCTCCAAGCAATAGCGAATCTGAAATGAACTTTTCATGTGAGCACCACATGTGTTGAAAGGTGAATCTTGATGGACCTTGTCTCACTTCAGTAGAAATGGAAATAAGAAGAGGCAATGATCACTTGGTTAGGAGAGGACTGAAGTACATGAGCAATGACCTCTTGCTCTGTGGGCTTGTTGTGGGTATTAGTTTTTCCATCATCCATCCAAAGGAGATCATATGAGTCTTTGGTAGGTGGACTGCCATTAATGTACTGCACTTTAATGTTGGCTCAGTGGTAGTTGTCCCCTGCAGTGGTTGGGCTATCACAGTGGTGTCATTCACTTGCACATTTAGGTGATCCTTTTCTTGTTGAGACGTCTGAGGGTCAGCCTTCCTTCCATGTTTAATAGGCCTCCATGTTGGGGTCTTGGCAATAATTGGAGGTTTGACAAATTCCTGCTGGGTGCCCTGTGCGACCTGCTCTCTTTTGTCCATGTTACCCTGTCTGCAGTTAGTATTAGAGTGGCCTAACCATGAGCATGTAGAGCAGAATAAAGGATCTGGGTAGAAAATGGGCTGCCAAAAGCCCCCTGCACCAACCCCAACCCAGACACAATCTGGCAGTTTTCTAGAAACATCAATCTGAACACACACAACCGCAGCATTTGTTCTGATCAATCTCAACATCATACTCTTCATCAACAGGCTTTGAATGGTTCTTCACCAGCCCATCACTTGACCTCTGGGGTAAAAGAATGGCCATCAAACCACATTTAGAAAGCAATTTTTCCCTCAAAGAACTGCAGAAGCTGCAGATATCTCTCTCACCTTTGCTGAAAGTTTTTATTTGCTCCCATGTCTATACCAGATTTCTCTTTGGCTTGCTTCCTGTCTATTTTTTTTTCCTGGCTTGCTTCCAACATTTTTTTATACTTGCAACTAATTTGATTAGCCTCAAGTAAATGTAATAAATGTAAAAATGCCTAGAATGCCACTTTCAGGTAGAGGAAGAGTGCCATTGTCAATAGGAAATCAGTTACTTGGCCAATGGAAGGTTACCTAGTCATCCTATATTAGAACAAAGATGCAATTTGAAGTAAATATTCTGGGGAACTCCAAGGAAGAGCAACAAATTTGATACAAGGGGTATATATTCAAACATTGACATGCTGGTAATAAATCTGTCACTTTAACTCTAATAAAAGGTAGATAAATCTGTCACTTTTAGATCTAATAAAAGGTATCTGCACGCAAAAAAAAACATGTTTCTTTCATACTTTTTTTTTTAAACATGGCATTCTTTCATACTCACAGAATGATAGAAGACATGGAGAATATTGGGGTCTGACTTATACATGTCTAAGCGAGAAAAAGGTGCCAACCATGTAAGGATGGCGAAAAGTTAGAGTTAGAAACTGTTAATGGGCAATAGGGAGCAAACTCCATTCCTCAAAAGTTGATTTTCCATGATACTTTTATGACTTTACTTGAAAAATTCATTTTTATGTCGTCTGCTACATCAAGAATCAAGACATTCCTATGTAGTGGTCACTATATATTTTGGATGAAACAATGCATATTAATTTATATATAATGCAAGGCACGGGAAAATGGGATAATTTCGCAAAGTATTTCTTCTCCATTATGAAAGCATGGCATTAGAGTTAGATATAACCAATGACCTTGACCTGCTACAAGAAAAGCAAAGAACATGATGCAGTGACTATTGATATGACATCACATATATATGGTTCATGTTACTTATTTATAAAGCTGTTGATCAGGTAGTTCTACAACCTGGATTGGCATTGCTACTTATTAGTTCTTTCCATGTTACTCCAGGTGCTGTGGCCAGATGACGAGGGGGAACATCAAGATCACAACTAGTCAGAAGACATCCAAGAAGATGGTAAATTGAATCAACTGATCATGTTTATACATATTGTTATTTCTATTCACCTTTGTAGGGGAATGTAAAAGACATTCAACGCAAGACAACAATCACGGCCTATACTTACATATCGAATGAACATGTCCCTGGGAAGTAGAGAACCATTAAAAAGAATACAGAACCAGCAATTTGAGATCATCATTCCAATTTAGGATGTACTGGCTGACAACTCAATTTCTCATAACAGCCAGGAGGAAATTACATTCAACACTGTCATATTCTTTTTAATGTCTAATTTGAAAACAACATTATTACCTCTGGCTTTGCATCCAATGTCTTTAACCAATTTCCTGGCCATAGAGATGTTGTCCAAGATAAATCTGTCTTTAACGAACGCACCTTGCGCTCCTCAAAATAATATAGGAAGAACACTGGTCAGCCTGTCAGACAGAATTCTAGAATAATTTTCTAGTAAAAATTGCACAACTAACCGGCCTAAATCATTGTAAGAAGTCGAGTGATCTTCTTAGGGATAAGAGCCATATAAGTAGAAGTAATACCCCTGGGGAAAGGAAACCCTAATCCCCATGTGTTTTTCTTGCAAATCTTGGACTGCCTTCAAGGCTTCCGCAGGAACACTTCTATAAGTAATAGAATTGTATTCAATCCACATGTTCATGAATTCAGAATAATACTCTTGGACAGTCTTAGTTCCTTGTGCAAATTCAGTAATTGCTAGACCAAGATTATATTTCCTAGAGGCATTATCTTGCTGATAGGTCTTTTTCAGAAAATTCCACATGCTAGCAGCAGTGGTATAAGACCTCAATTTATGCAATATGAGGTTCTACAGTGCCTATAATCCAACTCATTACTTTTGCATTATTTCTTCCATGCCTTCAATGCCTTCTCATTTTCTTTGTCCTGCATCGGGTTCTTCTTCACTACCATCAGAAAATCCAACAGTTCTTGACCCATAACAAAGCATCTTAGACTGAATTCCCACAAAAAGTAATTTTTCCCTTGATACTTCACGAATCACAACAGCTTTAGTAATGGCCTCCATCACAGCCAGAAATAAAAAAATGCAGTTAAGATAGAAACCACAGGAAATATCAAACCTTATTCCTCTGACTGCACAATTTCAGTAAGAAATTTGCAGTGACTCCTAAGGCCCTTGGCAACTCCCAAACATAAAATTATAGAGAGGAAGAATCCAACCAAAAACCTCCAAGATGATGTGTCTCCACCAGATTTCTATGCAACTAGAAGACCCTTGAAGCAACTCCAGAAAGAACCCAAACCAGGGTCAGACTCCAAATTACCTTGAAGAAGAGTGGCTGCACTAGAACTCTTCCTCTAGATGAGGTTGGCAATACGCAGATGAGAGCAGTGGGACCAGGACCTTAGTGCTCTGATACCATGACAAACAGAGAACAGTTTTGGTATCACAGTGCTCTCCCTGCGTGGGATCCCAGAGCTCAAATATATAGATGTTTTGGCATCTAAAATTAGCTCATACAGAGTTACAAAGGAGGGCAATTAGTATGTTGTCCAGCCCCAGAATAGAAAATAAATCAGAGTCAATCATGTCCTAAAACAAGGAAATGCAATATACAAAAATATGGTACAGATCTGGCGAGATTCCTTCAAGAACTTCCGTAGGTTAGAATTCCCGGTAAGAATATCAAACTGCATGGTGTAGCTTTCTTCTATATTAAAACCACCTGGAATTGGGACAAGAATCTGTGGGTAGTCCACAGCCCTTGAAACCACTAAACGTCACCTCTGGAAAAATTAATCAACATACCTGAATACTTCGTTCGACGTTCAGCTTTTGTTGCTTATAGATTTCTATATTTAATGCTTTCATGAGTTCACCTCATGCCATGATCTAAGCTGTGCAAATCATTGTGACAGCTATGTATCTTATGCTTATACAAAGTTCATGGTACATGCATCTGTACATTGAAATGTTTCTTATGGATGCAATATGATAATATTGTAATGGCGAATCACTTGAGTAGATTCTTGTAATTAAACTATCCAAATAGCTTGAGCCAACTTTCACTAAGGCGGTGTGAAAGACAGTGATCTCCCAGCACCCAAAAAAAAAGGCCTCTAAATGGCTACATTTGACAAGAGTGGGGTGCCCAAGGTGGGGGAGGAGAGGGAAACATGGACGTTAATTTTTTCTGCAAGAGTTACTATTTTTTTTCTGCAACAATTATTCCATACATGTACATATTCATGTCTAATAGTGTTCTATTTTACATGTCTAATGTAGGATATTGTTGTGACATACAATGGAGAGGACGAGGATGAAGATCGAGTGGATTTATCATAATACTTTTTTGATGTTATGAAGATTAGGTGGACTTATCATGATACTTCTTTTGATGTCCATAAGAATTTGGTGGATCTTGATACTTTTTTTGATGTTCATGAAATTAGATGGATCCCAACACTTTTTTGATGTTCGTGAGAATTGGGTGGATCCTAATATTTTTTGATGTTTATGAGAATTGGATGGATTTATCATTAGACTTGTTTTCATATAACATATAATTTAAATTTTTATTGTACTGAATTTTAATTTAACACTGTAAATATTTTGTATATGTGTGTTAGAAACAGGGTTGTCGGTCTATCAAAGGTTTTTAAAAAATATATTTTAAAAATGCGACCGATTAGCGACGGTTTAGCGAAGAATATGTGAAGGTCCCATTGTAAAATGGATTGGCGACAGTTTTTAGCGACGAAAAAAAAGTAGGAAAATAGTCCTTCGCAAAAATAGATTAGCGACAGTTTTAGCGATGAAAATGCGAATGGATATAGTTGGTCGCAAAACAGATAGTGCCAAATTTAGCGACGGATATAATCCATCGCAAATCTGCCGCTAACATTTGACGTCCCTTAGTGGCGGCTTTGCGATGACGATTCCCTCGCTGAATAGCGACAGAAAACTGCGTCGGAATTCCATCGCAAAGGTAGCGATCATTGTGCGACCAACGCTAATCCGTCGCAAATTAAGATCAGCGACCAATAAAATGTCCCGCCACTCCGTCGCTAATTTAACGAAAACATAAAAGGCCGGCGTATCCATCGCTAATTAGCGACGCATTTATTTTGTCGCTAATCAGACGCGAATCCGTGACGACATCGCGACGGACAGTATTCGTCGCTAAATTAGCGACGAGTTTTTTGGGACGGATTACATCCGTCGCTAATCAGTTGCAAATGCGTCGCAAAATCTATTTAGCGACAGATTAGCGACGGATTTTGTCCGTCGCTAATCGCGCAATTTCTTGTAGTGATAGTGAGGAGCGACTCCGAGCGAGGAGTAGCTGTGCTTCGGGAGATTACTTGCTTAGACTGCACTTTCTTTCATTAGTATGTGGACAAAGATATTATGTTATGGACTTATATAATTTTAGACATTGGTTATTTTCATTGCTACTATATAGACTTTGGAATGTGTGATTGATGATGGAATAAGATTATCTTTTAATTCCGTTGTACATTCTTTTGTTATTTATGTACATCTCTACCTACTGTGTTGTGTTGGGTACATGTCCCACTGTGATGGTGCCCTTTATATCGATGTGGATTGGTATAATCGTATCAGTATAAAGAGGGTCATTACAGAGATTGATATCAGAGCAATAGGTTGAGATTGTACATAAATAAGCTATCATGTACACAATATTTCAAAGTCTTTATAGAATTAGTCCATTCATATGGAAAATACTTAATAATGGATTAAAGATAGTTAAGAAAATGGTTAGGACTTAGTAACTTAGATTCTTACTAAGTTAATTGTTTTTCAGGCAATGGCGAGCCGTGGTAGGCGTGGTATTCAGGCTCGGAAAGACAAGCAGAGGCGTGAGGAGAGGGGTGAGCAGCAGGCCCCAGCACCCCAGGGTGCTATGGTACTCCCTCCACCACCACCTGTGGACTATGGCGTGTTCATGCAAGGCCTGGTTCAGGCGATGCAGACTTAGGCGCAGACTCAGGCTGCAATGTATGCTCAATTGTAGGCACATGCTCAGGCTCCAGTTCCCCAGAAGCATGGCCACGGTGGTTCGTCCATTATGGAGAGGTTTAAGATGATGGCTCCGCCTTCTTTTAAGGGGGAGAGTCAGCCCCTTTTGGCAGAGAGCTGGATGAGAGAGGTAGAGAAGATCTTCCAGGCTATCAGATGTGCAGAAGAGGACAAAGTTAGCCTGGCTACTTACATGCTACATGTACTTAGAGTATATGTACTTGTGTATGGTTAAGAATTTAGTTTGGATGGTGCTTATGGGTTGTATTTTGCAGGAGAGAGCTGATGTTTGGTGGGCCTCTTTGCTACGTACGAGGTACGAGGACGGTGCTATAGAGGTGACTTGGGCTGAGTTTATCAGACTCTTTTGGGCCAAGTTTATCCCCGAGCACATTCAGGACAAGATGGAGCAAGAGTTTCTATCTCTCACTCAGGGCTCCATGACAGTTCTGGAGTACGAAGCCAGGTTTGCCGAGCTTTCCAAGTATGCTTCCCATATTATTATAGATGAGCGTAGGAAGGCCAAGAAGTTTGTGATAGGGCTCAAACCATCACTCAGGTCGAGGCTGGTTGCTTTTGACCACCGTAGTTTGGATGAGGCTCTCAACGCAGCATGCATGCAGGATAGTGAGATGGATCAATATATTGAGGAGAAGATGGCAGCTCAGAAGAGATCAGCGCCACCTTTCCAGAGGCAGGACAAAAAGAAGGCAGTGGTGTACTAGTCACCACAGTGTTCAGCAGCTCTGAGTCAGCAGGCGGTTGTACCATAGTCACTCAGCTTTAGGCCGAACGAAAAGAAGATGTGTCCTCATTGTGGAAGGGCACACGACGGCACCGAGTATTGGAAGCTTGCAGGGAAGTTTCTGAAGTGTGGTAGCACCGAGCATCAGATCAGAGATTTCCCCAGACTTTAGCAGTTTGCTCAGAGAGGAGCGCCAGCCCCAACAGCGGCAGCAGTAGCGACACTAGTGACAGGGAGATCAGGAAGGCCTCGAGCCCAAGCCCGAGTGTTTACACTAGCTCGAGAGGATGCAGAGCAGGCTGAGAATGTCACAGAAGGTACGGTTTTAGTCATGGGTGTGTAGGCTTGAGTATTGTTTGATACGGGTGCCACACACTCATTTATTTCTAAGAGGTTTGCTAAGCAGTTAGCGGCAGAATCTGGAGTTGAGGCAGAAGAGTTAGAGGTTCCTTTGTCTATGCACACACCAGCAGGTACAATAGCGACCTGAAGTGCATTCCATCCTTACCTATGTGCATTGAGGAGCGAGGCTTGTTTGGGTGCTTCTACTTGCTCAAGATGAAGGACTACGATGCTATACTTGGTCTGGATTGTCTTGAGGAGCACTATGCCTTGTTTGATTGCAGAGGGAAGAAGATTACTTTCCGTATTCCTGGAGAGGATGAGTTCTCACATCCGTTGCCAAGGAATCTAGCAGGAATGTTTGTGATCTCTGCCATGAAGGCTATGAAGATGGTGAACAAGGGTTGTGACACTTTTCTTGCTAGCGTGGTCTTAGTTCTTAAGACTAATCAGTCACCTACCCTAGAGGAGATCGAGATTGTGAAGAAGTTTTCAGATGTGTTCCCTGATGATTTGTCTAGATTGCCACATGCTAGGGAGATAGAGTTCACTATAGAGTTTCTTCTAGGCACCTCACCTATTTCTAAGGATCCTTACCGAATGGCACCTGCAGAGTTAGCTGAGTTGAAGAAGCAGTTGCAGGATTTACTTGATAAGGGGTTCATTCGCCCTATTGTGTCACCATGGGGCACACCTGTGCTATTTGTAAAGAAGAAAGATGGTTCCCTCAGGCTGTGTATTGACTATAGGAAGCTCAACCAGGTGACAGTGAAGAACAAGTACCCCTTGCCGCACATAGATGATTTGTTTGATCAGCTGCAGAATGCATCTGTGTTTTCCAAGATTGATCCGCAGTTCGGTTACCATCAGTTGAGGATCAAGGGAGAAGATGTGTCCAAGACTGCATTCTAGACCCTTTATGGACACTATGTGTAGCAACCTGGATTTTGAAAAAATAAAATTTAGCAATTTATAAAAATAAAAGCAATTAGAAAATTAAATAAAAAGGGATTAAATAAAACCCATTAAAAGAAAAGAATTAAGGGGCTTTGTTAAATGGACCCATTAGAAATTAGTGGGATAAAATAGAGATTTTAAAAAGGGGAATAATAGAAAAATATCAAAAATTCGTAACTAAAATATTACTTAAATAAAAAGAGGGTATTTAATGCATTAAAATAAGTGATTTGAGTTGGATTTGAAATCCTAAACCTACCCCAATTGCTTGGCCATGAAATCCCCTCTCTCTCAACCCAATTAGAGATCTCTTGCTTAAAAAGGGGAGACGAAAATAGGAAACTCGGAATTAAATGAGAATTAGACTTAAACTAGGAAAGGGAATGGGGAGAAGCTTAAATACTTCTCTAAACCGTCATGGCTAGCCCTAGCTCATGCCAGGAGGTTGCTGGATAAGGAAGAGAGGACAAGAGCAGGAGAAATCATGGGGGAAAGGAGTTCTCAAGCCCTCAACCCGAGTTCTTCAAGTCTTAACCCTAGAAGAGAAAAATGATCAAAGGTAGGCATTGTTACGAGCAAAATTAAAAAGATTTCGACCTTAGGTTGTTCCATGTGATAGGAACAAACCCCTTAAGTTTCGTGATTTATCATTATGCCAATAATTACTTCTTGATTTTCCATGTTATGCAACTTACATGACCCCGAACCCCCTTATTAGCTCTTGTTCTCCATGTACACTTGACTTCGTACTATAAAAAATTTACTGGAGATACTAATGGCTATTAGGGATCTTTGGCTCTTGAAAGCCCTAAATTCCATCCACCATGTCTTGCGAATTAAATCTTGCATCCCAACTTTTTCTAGTATTCTATCCTCCATGTTTGATCTGATTTAACCATGCCGAAACCATGACTGTTTACAAATTCCTAATTACTGGAATACTATTGCTAGATTCGTTTGCAATTGGTTTTGTGATTTTTCATCACTTGTACCATTAGTTCTTAATTTTTGAACGACCCTATATCAAAACATGGTAAGTTTGGACCAAGAACATGTTAGATCTCTGTCGGACTCGGGCCAAGGACCTGAGAACGCGACGGCCCGATAGGCCGCGTTCTTAGGCAGATTGCGACATGAACCCCTGTTATGATCTGATCACGATAGGACCACCGTCGCAACTTGATCGCCTGGTCTGACAGCCTTGTCGCCTTCTTCATACGAACCCGTCACGATCTGATGACCTGTTCTGGAACACCCGTCGCGATCTGTACAGGGCCCCATCGCGTTCTGCTCTGAGCCCATCGCTACCCATACTGGGCTGCGTCGCGATCTCAATTTTTGGCCCAAAAACCAGTCTTTTGCAAGTCTTGTTGTTCCACCATAAACCCCATATCATGTTAACTGTCTTGCACACAGAAAAATGAACTGTTAAATTATTGAATATATCTTAAGTAATTCAAGTTAATCACATGACCTATCATATTTCATGATTTCTCTTACACGTTGCACACACTTTGAAACCATCCAAATATGGCTTAATTGGCATGAACATGTTACATAATTTATCTGGTAATTTATGTAATTAAATTGCCTCATGCTTAATTATACTTGTGTACGTTTTCTCGCGATGTTTTGGAACACCGATTCCGATGCTCCACTGTTCTAGAATTCCTCTAGAACGTCGAGCACTTGTTTCTATAATTACCCTCTTTCTTGACTTAGACAAACTCTCCGTCGGATATTCCTTCTGTCGGAATAGTGAGTCTTTGTTCAATGCCTCCGTAAGTCTCCTCTGTCCATGGATTCCCGCATGGTCGACAAGCCGGTTGTACCCCAACACCTATGTTACCCTTTAGGGATCAATACGATCCAAATGGCCATTAGAAGTTCACACTCATCTTGAATCACGTTGGACCTCTGGACCTGTGCTTAACATGGCCAGTGGAAGGGTTGTGAGTTCCACCTGACTGCCAACACCAAGTGCCCGTGTTGTGCAACTGTTACTACCGCCTGTTTACTCAACGTGTTACGTGTAATGTCCACTAGCTCTCATCTATACTCTACTCGCTCATCTATTCACGTTCACTCTGCTATCTCGTCTATTCATCTAGTGCTCTGATCTATTTCTTGGTACTCTATATTGGCCATTAACTGATTGTCTAAAGATAAACAACATAAGCAATGCCAACGCAATATGGCCCGATCTGGTCCTGGGAGAAGCGCCCGAAGGTGCCATTTGCCCATGGGAGTTAACATGATCAGGATGTCGGCATTACATCCAAGTGCCATGCTATCTAGATTAATCTAATGACAATCAAAAAGTTCTATGTTCTCTCGTTGTCTTTTGACAAAAAGTGCTATGCTATACTCATTGTGCTATTGCTATACTTTGTGCTAATGTGCTATGGCCATCCTGCTATTTTTGTTCTATTCCCGACACTTGTGCTATTTTTGGAAGGTCTATATTTGGAAAGTCTTGCTATTTCAATCATGTACTATTCTGCTATCTTTTACTTAACTCTCTCGCTCTATCATTAGTTACTCTGTCTTTAAAACATTATTAAAGCCTGCTTGACTATTGAAATTTAAGTCCTACTGGGCGTTATCGCTCACCCTGTGTTAGTTGTCGTTGTGTTCTCAGGTGATACCGAGGATGAACTATACACTCAAGAGGATGGGAACGATCAGGAGTGGTGTCAAGAGTGCCCTAGCATCCTAGTACTGTGATAGAGTCTTAATTTAGTCTTTTGCTTTATATTCAATGTAATTGGGCCCTATAGAACGACTCTGATATTAATGGTTGTAACTAGACATTGGAAAGTTATTACTGAGAAAGATTTTCCTTTGTGTTATTCATTGTGCAATGGTTTGATGTCTAGTACTTGCTCTGTACCCGTTTACTTGCAACTGCCTCGCGTTCTGATATTCCACGTCGGGGCGTGATACTATGAGTTTCTTGTGCTTCCATTTAGTCTAACTAATGCCCCTGCAACATTCATGGATCTCATGAACAGGGTGTTTAGGCCATATTTGGATAGCTTTGTCGTGGTGTTCATAGACAATGTGTTAGTCTATTCTCCTGATGAGACTAGACACAGTGAGCATCTGAGGATTGTTCTGATGGTTCTCCGAGAGCACAAGCTATATGCTAAGTTTAAGAAGTGCGACTTTTGGATGCGTGAGGTTCATTTCCTTGGGCATGTTACCTCAGGTGCTGGAGTTGCTGTTGATCCGGCGAAGGTTCAGGCGGTGCTAGAGTGGGAGACTCCGAGGACACCAACCGAGATCAGAAGTTTTCTTGGTTTAGCAGACTATTATAGGCGATTCATTGAAGGCTTTGTCTCTATCGCTGCACCTTAGACTAAAGACTATGACTTCAAGGTTCAGTACCATCTAGGGAAGGGAAATGTCATGACTGATGTGCTTAGTAGGAAGAGGTCCTTACCTCAGCAGGATTGGATGATGCTTGAAGATGCATCATGTGCTATGACCGAGTTAGAGCCATAGTTGTGTCATGCTTTCGTGGCTCCGTTATTTATCCGATCCATGATGTTGGACGAGGTGATCGAGCAGTAGGGAGCTGATCCCAGGCTTTAGGAGATGGTGGGCAAGGCAGGCATTGCTCGAGATGAGGACATTGTCATCAGATTTCAGCACCGAGTATGTGTCCCTAATGTTATAGATGTTTGTGAGCGAGTACTTGTAGAAGCTCACAAGTCGAGGTTCTCCATTCATCCAGGCAACACCAAGATGTACCAGGACTTGAAGAGATCCTTTTGGTGGTTTGGCATGAATAAGGATGTGGCCGAGTTTGTATCTAGGTGTTTAATATGTCAGCAGGTTAAGGTCGAGCGTCAGAGACCATCAGGCCTTATGTAGAAGATGGAGATACCTGTGTGGAAGTGGGAAGCAATCACCATGGATTTTGTGACAGGTTTGCCCAGATCAGCAAAGGGCAATGACTCAATTTGGGTGGTTGTAGACCATTTCTCCAAGACTGCTCACTTCTTGCCCATGAAGAAGAAACAGTCTGTGGAAAGCTTGGTGAGCCTATATGTTGGCACCATTGTGAGACTGCATGGTGTGCCGAAGTCTATTATCTCTGATAGAGACCCGCGGTTTACATCGAGGCTATGGCAGGGTCTTTATGAGGCTTTGGGTTCTCAGTTGAAGCTTAGTTCGGCGTTTCATCCTCAGACAGATGGCCAGTCTGAGAGGACGATCCAGACGCTCGAGGATATGTTGAGAGCATGCGCGCTTGATTGGATGGGTGATTGGGAGCGTCACCTACTTCTTGTGGAGTTCGCCTACAACAACAGTTTGCATGAGAGCATCGGCATGACTCCGTTCGAGGCTTTGTACGGTTGACCGTGTAGATCTCCTTTGTGCTGGGAGGAGACAGGTGACAGGTAGTTGGTTGGTCTAGAGTTGGTGCAGAGACTTCGAATAAGATTCAACTTATCAGGCAAGGATTGGTTGTGGTGCAAGATAGGCAGAAGAGCTACACTGACAACAGAAGGAAGGACTTAGAATTTGAGGTTGGCGAGCATGTATTCCTCAAGGTTTCGCCTACTCGAGGCATGGTCAGGTTTGGCAGGCATAGCAAGTTGAGTCCGAGATTCATTGGCCCATTTAAGATTCTCAGGCAGATGGGCAGTGTAGCATATGATCTAGCTTTACCCCTAGCGCTAGCTAGTGTGCACCCAATCTTCCACGTGTCTATGCTCAGGAGATATGTGCGAGATCCATCTCATGTTATCAGTCATGAGCCACTGGAGATTCAGCGAGACTTGTCTTATGTAGAGCAACCAGTAGCTATCCTAGATTGGAAAGTTCAGCACCTTAGGAACAAGACTATTGCATCCATGAAGGTATTATGGAGGAATTTCTCATGGGAGGAGGCTACATGGGAGCTTGAGGACGCCATGAAGAAGAAATATCCCCATTTGTTTGGTTAGTATTTCTATTCTAACTTCGGGGATGAAGTTTTCTTTTAGGGGGAGAGGGTGTAAGACCCTTAAATTTTGTGTATATAATATTTGTTCATTTCTATGCATATATGTATGTTTGATGTTTTTTTATGTTCTTCCAAAATCCCTATTTAACATCAATATCCATTGACATTAAGGGTAGTTTGACGGCAACCTTTGAGCCATTGACTATGTGGCCAGAGGATCTAGACGTCAACATCGATTGACGCCTATTTCAGGTCGACGGCAGCTACGTGGCCGTTTACTTCTCCGGCTGTGTTTGGAATTCCAGATCTGAAACGACCCCGTTTTCTCCGGTGATTGTTTAGGAAACCCAATCCTCAACAGTTAGGACTTCTAATGTTTAGGTTTACTCCGACCCTATGCCTTTATAACCTAAAGATCTCGGCTAGGAGAGGACTTTTCTCACCTAGGGCTTTTTTTGGGTCCTGGGAGAGAAAAAAAGAGCTCTTGTGAGGGTTTGATCCGGAAATCTTCTTCGATTGAAAGACAGTTCTAGAGGTGAAGGAGCTCTCCTAACGCCGGGGGATCATCTGTGCGAGCGTGGAGATCGGATTAAGGTGGAAAGCATCACCCTCTTGGCTTGGCTGAGGAGGGCTTCCTCGCCAAAATTAGATCTTCTGAGGTTTTTCCAAAGGTAAGTAACTTAGGGGTTTCATCCCTAGACATATCCCCTAGAGTTTAGACATTTTTACGGATTTTTACATCGTGTCTTGGACCCCCAAATTCTGCCTTTTTCTGTGTTCGGTCTGCACTTTTCTGCAGAGAGGAGGTTGACGGAAACCTTGTTGCCGCCAAGTTCTTGAGTTAACGGCAATCAATTGTGCCATTAACCCACCCTGATGGCAAGACCCTTTCCGCCAAGTTCATCTGATTTTGACAGAATTATGTGTTTAATCTCTGTACTGTGACTTTCGAATTTCTAGATGTTTGTACATGTTATGAAATTTTGGTTGGTCATGTATGATCTTTAGGTCAAATCATGAATTTCTGTTGAATTTTTGATCATGATTACATATAATATAATTTCTGTTATGGAAAAATATGCATGTCTTGATAGAATTAAATCCACGATAATTAGGTATGATGCGTGATAATGTTTCAGGAAATTTTCATGAACTTAGGGCTACTATTTTCATGTTTTGAGACTATTAGACCAGACTGTCCACTGTTAATCATGTCTAATTGAATTATTTAATTAAATTGTATGAAATTTGTACTAAATGTTAAAAGTAGTTATACTTTTACAAAAATTCAGAAAAATTAGTCATATGATATGTTTCATGCGTAGGGTTTATGATTAAAATTTGGGACTGTTTTGATATCCGTAGGTACTATTGTAATTATAAAGGTATTAAAAGTAATATTGTGCATGATTATTCAAGAAACAGAAATTTTCAGTGATTAGTATCATGTTTAGGTACTGCTATGCATGATTTGATACTGTTAGATAGTCATGATAGGTTCTGTAAACTGAAATGTATGTATTTGAATAGTATGCATGTGAATGGACCAAATAGTGCATGTAAAATGATATTAATCATGTGATCCATTGAGATAATGTGTTTAAGTGAAATATGTGATGAAAGTGAAACTGCTACCATAGAAGGCTGTGGAGCCGTACTGTAGAAAAGTCCCTATGGGAAGGCTCAATGTGTATGTGAAATCCTGTGGGCATCAGAATGAAATCTTGGAGGTGGACAAGTACCACTGGTTAGGGTGGAGAGGGCTTCTCCTGGTTCTGCGCAGTTACCAAGATTCATCACTATAATGCCTAGGTGATGGGTATGTGTTATGTGTGTCCTTCTTTATGGTGGTTCGGACTATGTGTCACGACAAACAATGTGTAAAAGTGTGAAATATGCATAAATGTGCAAAGTGTTCATGTGAAAGTGGTGTGTTAATGTGTTACCATGTAAAATGATGTGAAACTATTTGAATATGTTTTATTTATGTTAAAACAACAAGAAAAAGATGTGATTATGTGATACAAAAGTATGTGAAAAGTGTTAGATATCATGCTAGGATTGTTAGCAACCATGTGCTTAATTCCATGATCAACTTGTTTAGAAATATAATGTGAATGAATTGCAATTGATATCATGAATCAAACTAATGACCATGTGTAGAAAGCATGTTATAGGTTATTTATGTGCACTTGTTTAATTTGACATAAACCATGTGCCAAACTTCTCTTGTTGTTAAAAGTATAGCATGAATGTGATATGTGTAAGGATGGGCCAATGGATTACTTGCTGGGTCTTTTTGAAAACTCATACTTGCTTTAACATACAGTGAGACAGGTGTCCCCGTGCTTGAGGAGGACATAGCGAGGAGCGACTCCAAGTTAGAGGAGTAGCTATGCTTGTGGAGATTACTTGCTTAGACTTCACTTTCTTTCATTAGTATGTGGACAATGATATTATGTTCTGGACTTGTATAATTTTGGACATTAGTTATTTTCAATGCTACTATACAGACTGTGGAATGTGTGATTGATGATGGAATAAGATTATCTTTTAATTCCGCTGTACTTTCTTTTGTTATTTATGTACATCTCTACGTACTATGTTGTGTTGGGTACATGTCCCACTGTGATGGCTCCCTTTATATCGATGTGGATTGGTATAATCGTACCAGTATAAAGAGGTCATTACAGGTTCTGCACTTCAGGGGATTGGTATAATCGTACCAGTATAAAGAGGGTCATTGTGGTTTTGGGTAGCCCCTACTGAGCCAGCGACTTGTTGAGGCTCACTCCCCTACAGTTCTTTTCAGGGCTTTCCGTGTGTTTGGCTTGCAGTGGCGTTGTGTCAGACTTGTACCACCAGCAGTTGTTTAGTAGTTAGTGTTGTGTGAGCTTGTGCTCCCTCGGGGTATGCCCCAGGTAGTTGTACTCTTTTTAATTGGACATGTATTAATGTAATGTGACAGTTGTACAAATCAGTGAACAGATATGAGCACATGTACTTTCTTGTGTCTTATATTCTTGTGGTTTGTCTTTTATACTCTTACTAGACACGTGTGTGAGATATCCCTTGCGAGACTTTGGTCCGTTCGCGGGAGGCGGATCTAGATATGGAGCCTTATTGGGCATAAATACCCCGGTCCGTCACAGTTGGTATCAGAGCAATGTCCAGTTAGAATATGAAAAGACATTGAAAGTACAACGTCCCAATACATGGATTAATGTTCACTGCTGGTAGTAAGTCTGAGGTTTTGTGTGATATAAAGTAGTTTTTACGTGAGCTTTTGGCACGTAAACCGTGTGTTTCTGTTTGTTAGATTGGCAGTTGTGAGCATTTGTTGTGCCACAATGTGGATAGTAGCATAAGTTGTGTGGTTGCATCCTGGCACTAGTGCAGTTAAAGCATTAAATATAATATTTAAAAGTTTTCAGTTGCAGAGATTAGAGGAGAAAAAAGTAGTGCCCTGAGAGGGATATACCTGTTATATGTTAGTAAAGTACAGAGTTAGCAGAGACAAGTATAGAGTATTTCTGTGATAGATCAGTTTGGTTATTAAAGATTTGCAGTTAAAGGAATTGAAGAGATTAACAAGTTTGGATATGGAATTCAATAATTAAGTTATAATGAGATAGAAAGTTGGTAGAGACAGGTGCATGGTAACAAGGTGATAAGGATCAGGTCTGTGTGTGTGTGATAAGTTGCAGTTGAGAACTTCAGTAGAGGTATTGTGGCATTAGAGATTTGAGTCAGATGATATTAAGAAACAGTGTGGATGAAAATGTGATTAGTGTTATGAAGAGTTTGATATGATTAAAAAGGCAAATCAGCTTTTAAAAAAAAAGTATCAGTACATAAAAGAGCAGTGATTTATGGCAGATAGATTAAGTATGCCTGAGATCAGAAATTTGAGGAAAAGTGTTGTTATGGATGATAATGGTAACATGAAGTGTGAAATGAAGATTTGTATAAATAAGTATAGAAAAGATCAGTTGAATAAAGAAAGAGAGAAAAGAAGGATTAATGTGCAATAAGAATTTGTGAGAATTGCACAAGAAGAATATTTAGTTGATGATTGGCAGTTTAGATAAAGAAAAGATATGGATTAAAGAAAGGAAGAATTTAGCAAATGATGAAGTGAATAAGATCAGATGAGTTAGGAAATGTCAGTTAGAGTTTGCATATTGGTGCAAAGAAATGATTTAATTGAGCAGAAAGGGATTGTTATTAAGATATTTCAGGATTTAAATGCTGGAGCAGATTGATTAAGAATATTTGAAAAGTTTATGCCCCAGAATTATGGGAATTAGCCAGAAAATGTCAGTAAAATAGGAAAATATATGAAAAGCATAATATGTCAATAGCGGTTTGGTAGATCAGAAATTACAGTAATTTCTTCAGCATGAATTAATTAAATGAGATAATTTGAAAAGCAGTTGAAGCCAGAAGAAAGTAATTGAAAGTAATAATGTAAGCAAAAATTGTGGAATATTTTGAAAAGTGTTCAGTGTGATCAGAATAGCGCAGCGGAAGCGGAAGCAAAGAAAGATTTAATATTCAGAGATTGTTCAAGTTTGCTTGAATAAGGAGAAAGTGTAAAGTTTTGCACAGTGGAATAAAGAAACAAGTTTATTATGGTTTTTAATCAGAGATTGACTTAAAGCGGTATGAGTAGAATAATATGAAAGAGCAGGAAATTCAAAGATGGTGATTGGTTTTCTTTGAAGAGGTGTCAGTTGTGAATATAAATGCAGATGAGGCAGGATAACAGCAAACAATGATAAATGGTAAAAGAAAATGGTGGTATGAAAGAATATTACAGTGTAAGATATTTGAGAAAGATAAAACGGCCTCGAAAGAAATATTGCAAACATAGTTGGAAAATTGTGGAAGCAGGTTCAGTCCAAGAGATAAGCACCATTGGCAAGGTAAGATCGCCTACGGTTGAAAGCTAAAGAAAGGCAATGGAATCGAAAGAACAGAGTAATTGTGAGATGAATTGAAAGACTGAAGCAGAGAAAGAGTATCCTACTTGTTCTGTGTTCGGCTTTATTTGTTTTTAGGTGATAATCCGAATTATTGTGATTTGTTTTATATGTCGAGGACGACATTTGTTTTTAGGTGATAATAATGTAACGTCGCTTATTTTCGGATCCTTTTTGGATCGTGTGTGTTGTGGTTGTGATGGCTGTTGTAAGGCCAGTGTGGTGTAGATGCGTGGTGTGTGTAGGTGTGGTGCAGGTTAGGTCCCGAAATGAAATAGGACCTGCTGCAGCTGAGTAGGAGTTGGCGGCCAGGGGTGGTCGTTGACTTGTTGGCGTCCAGGTAGGTTTCCGTTGACTGCATGATCTTGGCGGCATTAGATGTGGACGTTTAGAGTGGCGGTTGTCATTGGCGGTAGAGGGGTTGACGCCAACTTGAGAATTCTACAGGTTATAGGGTCACCCGAGAGAAGGTTTCCCTCCTGTCTCTCTCTTCCCCTTGCCCTAGCTTCGTGTCCCCGTGTTTCTAAAGCTTCCAACAGGTACTGAAGGGTGGTTGGAGGATCGTGGAGCGTGTGGCGTTGTCGAATCGGACGAGGAAACGCCGTGGCGTGGTGCAATTCCCGTGGGAGCTCGCGGAGGGTTCGGTGTGAACCGGGAGAATTTGGAGGGTTTGAGCGTGTTCTGAGGTAGGGAATGACCCTTGTAGTTCCTGTAGGTCGTGTTAATGTAATTAGATAACATGAATCTGCATGAAAATGGTGATTTCGGGTCATGGCACCCATGCGGGATAATGGGTGGTTTGATGATTTTATGTAGTAAAGTATGCTGTTTTAGTTTAATTATAATGCATGGGAGTTAGAGGAACTGTTTCCTCCTATTTTCTTAATGGTTTCGGGATCGGAATGCATGTGGGATCGGTTAGGGTTTCTGCAGGAGTAGAAGCTGAAGATCTTGGCATCAACATCGTTGGTCGCCAGGTTCATCAGCCGGGATATAGACGGCCAGATCCATTGCCGTCTACTTCCTATAAGCGGCAGTCGATGTTGCCGCCAACTTGTGCATGTATTCATGCAGTGTGGTTTACGTAGCTTTTCTGATTATGAATATTACGTGTTTGTGTGTGCATGGCGATGACCGGTGTGAGCCAGTGCAGTTGTTATGCTCTTGGAGCATACTGCTCATGTAATGGGCATGTTTTACGTGAATGATGTGTGATGTACGTAATTTCTTTACGCAGTATGTGTGGTGCGATGGCACCCGTGGCACTCTTGGAATGCGTTGTCCATGTGTTGGACATGTGGTTCATGTGGTAGACGTATGGTACACCAACCAGGGTGTAATATACACATGTTGTCTACGTGGTTTGAGTGTGTGTATACTACACACTTTGTTGTAATGTAATTCTTATGATTTGTCGTAGTAACTGGGCAATGAGGTTCCTGTGTGAGCCTAGCCATGACTTTGTGGCGTTTGGGCAGTGAAGGTCCATACCGACCTAGCCCTGGTTCGTTGTTGTCTTTCGAATAACATTATATTGATTTACGTATTAAATGGTGTGTGTGTTGCCACGGAGGTCACCTCATGACCAATGATAGGCAAGTTTGTGGTTCAGGTATGTGTTGGTGTGGGATAGCTTTGGGGTCATATGGTGACCGATGTTAAGCTAATCCTAACACTTGTATATTGTGAATTTTAAGTAAAGGCTATATGTGTAAGTATCGTGGTTTGTGCTAGCCGAGTGTGGTGGTCCGGCGCCTATTCTGGAATGCCTCTCTAGTCGGGTACCCCAGGTTCTTTGTGAGCCAGGCACGTGTGTTTGTTGTGCTCGGGGTTTTGTCCCGGTACTTGTGTTGTACCGTTGAGGTCTGTGTCGTCTTCCTGGACACCCTCACTCCTGTGTTTGAGTTGTACGTCTGGCTGAGGGAAAGATGGCAGTGGGGCAGCGACTTCCCAGAGTTTGTTCTTTAGTCGCTTGTAGCGCACTCGTAGTTGGGGGTACGGACACCAGTAGTCGACACTGGTCCCCAACTAGTCCTGTTTTCCAGTGCCTCACTTTAGGGTGCTCCGGCCAGAGACCCTAGAGGTCCCAGGCATGGGCCTGTAGTTGTGTGTCTGCAGATGTGGTGTTGGTTGGTCTCCACAGTTGTTTGACTTCTTCCCTGTGGAGCGGCAGTTGGACCTTTCGTCCGTGACTGCGAGGCTGAGAGGTTGTTCTTGTGTTGTGTTGTCCAGGTTGGATACTGGCCTGATCAGCTAGTAGTCCGTTCCCGTGTGGTGGCGTCGTTCTTTCTGACTCGTGCTTTGCCTATTCTGGCTGTAATTTGACTCGTGCTTTGCCAGCTCTAGCTGTGGCTTGACTCGTGCTTTGCCACTAGTTGTAGTTCGTGAGTTTGTAGTTCGTTAGTTTGTAATTCGTGGTCGAGGTTTGACCAGTTCGAGGTGTGCCCTGGTGTTGGCACAATTGTGCCTGAGTTGTGGTTTGTGTGACTTGTCGGTTGAGGTTTTACTTGTAATGTTGTGTCTAAGTGAAGGCACAATATAATTGTGGTTCAGTGTGGTGTTTATCACCTACTTATACCCTTGTTCGGGTGTTTGTGTTGTAGTACCTTAGAGTAGCAGGTACTTGTACCCATCATGGGTTATTTTATAGTTTTGTGGTGGTACATTGTGTACCAACCTTTTCAGGCTCTCGTGTGTTGTGGAGGTCTTGTGATTTGACCTGCCATTTGTTGTATCCTAACGGTTTTAAGTAGATTTTTGTTTATATTTTATTGTGGATTAGTTTGTGATTATTAAATACGTTACCTTTGTGGGTATTTTGCCGATGAGGCTTGTGGCTTAGGCATATTGTGGTTTAGTAGAGCTATGCTCCGTGGAGGCCGTGTGAGATCTTCCACTCGTTAAGTTTTACTCTTCTTGGGTATGATTCCAATTATAGTTTTAGTGTGTTATGGATTGGCTTTGTGGTAGCCAGTTCTGTTACCTTATATGTTGTTTCCGATGTAGTGTGGTTTAGAGTATAAAGGACCAACTCTTTGTTAGCAGTCCTGTTATTCAAGTGCTTGAGGTTTGCCTGTGAAGCTTGCATGTGGCTTATAGTTTGGGCAACCAGTTGTTGTAGCAGTGTGCCAGTGAGACTGTGGTTTAGGCACTTTAGTAGTGGGATTGACTAATGATTTTATGTTAGTCCTGTAGTCCTACTTTTCTTTTAAGAACGTTATGTTATTATCATGAGTATGTTTAATTGTTATTTATTGTCATGATGTGAGCATGAAATGGTTTGGCTATTGATGTTGCCAGTGAGACCCATTGGGGTTGAGGTGTTGTGGTTACAGTGTGGTTTTGGGTAGCCCCTACTGAGCCAGTGACTTGTTAAGGCTCACTCCCCTACAGTTCTTTTCAGGGCTTGACCTGTGTTTGGCTTGCATGACATTGTGTCAGACTTGTACCACCAGCAGTTGTTTAGTAGTTAGTGTTGTGTGAGCTTGTGCTCCCTCGGGGTATGCCCCCGGTAGTTGTACTCTCTTTAATTGGACATGTATTAATGTAATGGGACAGTTGTACAAATCAGTGAACAGATATGAGCACATGTACTTTCTTGTGTCTTATATTCTTGTGGTTTGTCTTTTATACTCTTACTGGACACGTGTGTGAGATATCCCTTGCGAGACTTCGGTCCGTTCGCGGGAGGCGGATCTGGATATGAAGCCTTATTGGGCATAAATACCCCGGTCCGTCACACTACTATACTAAGATGCTAGGGTACTTTTGATTCATCCGAGTCACTCATTCACTCATGGCCATTCCCATCAATGTGTATGTCTTCCTTGTCAGACTCACCTAAAATAGATAGTACAACAATTGATGTGGGAAACACCCAGTAGGATTTTTATCTCTTTGGCCAGGCATGCTTTAAGTAATTAACATCTTAACAGATAGAGTAACTAATGATTATGTATGTGACAGGATGATTTCAAGAACAAGAACATAACGAAATAAAGTAATAGCTTGTATGAGTACTTGAACATGTAACATGTGTAAAGAGAGAGAATTTGGCCATTACAACGAGTAATCATGTACAAGTCAAGTCAAGTAATATGATGCAAAGCACTTTTTACGAGATGATTATCATAGATAAATCAAACTAGTTAAGTTATTAGGTGTAATGCTAGACACCCTAGTCAATAAAATCCTACAGGCACACACACTTTTAGGTGCTCCTCTCAGGACTAGACCAGCCCTATAATTGCTAGACATTGGTTGTGGATTGACGATCCGATGTAATATCTGAACAATTTGTCAATGGCGATAGAGTTCCAAGAATTAGATGAGAAGTGTGGATAAGTACATGATATTATCATGGAAGAGAGATAAAATATGAGAAAGAGAGATAAGATGTGAGTTTCTAAATTATCCAAAAATATACAGGGAACATGTATGTAAAACAGATCGAGAAAACACACGAGTAACGACTGTAGAAGAGTACTCTCGAGTACTGAAAGTGCAGGGTGAACATAGACTACAAGTTGGCAGTGATTAGAATGCATTCAGTAGGGCGAGTGTGTTGCCTAAGAAGATGCGAGGTCTAGTGCAACCATGTTCAGAATATGGGCACAAGGTTGGACACGTTTCTAGACAGAGACTAAAGACTGGTTGGAACATGCTGTACAGATCCGACATGGTTCCATGGTATGTATGGGTGTTTATGGTACAACTTGCTCGACATCCTAGAGGAATTCTAGGCTCATGTACACTTACGGAAGCCTTGGCAATAGAGTTTTAGTCTGGCAAGAGGAATACCCCATAGAGGGTTCTCACATTATTAAGAAAGAGTGTTGAAATAGTTGCTCGTCATTCCAGAGGACTTCTAAGCACATGGAGCGGCAGTAATAGTGTTGCAAAACATCATTGTAAAACAAAAACTAGTTATGTATTATTCAAATAAAAATCCTTGTATTTGATGTCTTTTAGGTCTTTTAATTAATTAAATAATTTCATGGTTATCAACATGGTGATGATAAAATTTTTTTGGGATTGATTGCCTTGTATGTGTGAGGATGATGAGAAATAATCAAGGGTATAATGAAGAGATTAATTAAACATAATTTAAAGAGAATATTTAATCTTAATAATCTTAATTAACCAGATATGTTACTAGATATCATGTAGCAGGGTTTATAGTCATGAAATCATGGATTAAAAATACTCAATATATATGGGGGTGGGAATTCTTAATCCCAGCTCCAGTGATATTCCCCAATCCGACTTAGGTTTATGAAATCATGGATTAAAGCACTATTTACAAGTGAATTAGGCTTTCGGTCTGAACATGGTTAGGGCATGGCTTGTGTTTAGATGGCAGTCCAATTCCTCACCACATTCAGGTTAAGTGAACATGGGAGATATGTTGGGCATATCTTGAGTGTGATACAACTCTGCTTAGGAGGCGGTTTGTGGCTCCACTACATTCTCACCACAGAGAACCTGAGGTGATACCTGTTCAAAACAATGTTTGGATCTCGATGTATAAAGCATGAAAAATCGTCAAACTAGTTTTAAAACTTTGCTAACATGCTTATGAACATATAGAAACAAGAAATTGACATGTGAACATGGATCAAGCGTGATTTGAAGAGAGAATATGATAGCATGAACTTAGGATGCAAATACTCATCATGTGGACATAAGAATTAGGATAAACATGGAGATTATGTTTCAATCATGGAGAATAGCCTACAGAGATATTTAATTAGGTTTTGCTTGAGAGAATATCTATCTTTGAGAAAATTTGTGTTCCTAGGGCAAGAATGGGATGAGCTTGGTTCTAGGGCTTGTTCTCCATAAATCTCTCCTCCCTCTAGATGTCCTCTCACATCCAGGAGAGGGTCGGCTTAGAAGAGAGATTGGATTTATTTATTGGGATTGGGGTTTAGGAGTCCTAATACAACTCTAACCTGATTCTTATGTGGATTTTAATTTTATCTTCATCTCTTAAGTCTTCCAATCTCAAATTAGATTTGGATTGAAGTGGAAAATATGTCTCTCAAGTTAGGGTAGTGATGAGACATGAATTTAGATAATTATGATGTGTATTTAACCTTATCTTGCCCAATTTATCTAATGGATAATGGGCATTTCGAATTTAACAAGATTTTCATATTTTATTATTATTGTAAGTTCTTTTTTTGCCCATTAATTCTACTATGTACCATTAATTAAGTCGATCAACACCTTTTAGTTATTAGGTTTTATTCTACCCATTTATTTCTTTAAGGTGTAATTAAGTTAATTTATTTAATAATTTTTTACATAATCTACCAAATATCGGGATTTTTGGGGTTCTAGATCGAAACCCACTGTAAAGTGTTTCACTGCAATGAAACACGGTCGCATTGGTTAATGCACCTACCACATGCAGTGCGTTCAAGAGGCATCAATCGATAAGGACATATTCTATTAACCAAAATGCACCAAGCTACTAGATCGCATCCAAAAAGTGCCGGGAACCTATGGCATGTAAAGGTAGACGATTCAAAATGCAATTTTTTTAAAAAAATAATACCATGCATCAATCCCAAATATGATAATTATTTTCTGTTCGACCCTAAACATGTGATATAGTGACAATACATGTAATTAAAAGATGATTAATCTCTCTAATAATGCAAGTTTAATCTCTCATGTATCTATCATCTTGAATCTTCGTGATAAACTCTGAATATTTCAGTAAAAAGTCTTTCTTCTTACTGTTCTTGAAATCTCCATGTCTATATTCCTTATGTATAGATTCTTGAACATATGATATTTTTATTTACATGCAAAACCTTGATTAAATGCAATTGACAAATAATACATGCTAATCTTATTGTGCTTTTACTGTTATATTATTGAACCATGTCACCGTGTGACATGTTTTCTGCCGTTATGTTTTATTAAACACCCCTTTGTGAAGATGGGACCCTATACCGGGTATTCTTCTTGTTGGACTAGATCTGCTTCACTGAAATCTCCGTAAGTCTTCATTGGTCATGGATTCTCACATGGTCATCGAGTTGGTTATACTGTAAGCATGTAGAAACACTTTTAAATTCTGTTGGACGGTTACGACGTGTTTCAACGAACTTTTCTACAAAACAATGCACTGTGTATGAATGTGCTTGCTTGTGCAATCGCTTTTTAAAAGTGCCCATGACCGTAGGCATGTCTTCACCTTAAAAACTCCCTATATTCTGATCGTGTTATGATGGCAGTTAAGGTACTGACTATGTTCAACCCTATATTACCAATAAATTGTGTATACTATGCAAATGTTGTTTCTTGTGTGTTTTATGAATAGTCCTTCTGTGAAGTCTCTAGAAAGTTAAAAATTTCTTTTCCTGGAATCTGATATAATCTTAGTTTATCTACCTTAATTACTTAGCTTATTTCTTGGGACTTGTTTGTTAGTAAATGATTATCTAGGTAGTATATGAGAACGCGTATCCATGAGCCAATGCCTATGCATATAGGGCGTGGTCTGATGTTAGGAGGAGCACCCAAAGTTACTTAAGGTTGCAGAAGTTAAATGACACAGTGTGGCATTGCACCAAAGTACTTACTTTCTTGATTAATTTATGACAATCAGCTCACAAATAATTACTTGACATGTTTATTACATGGCTTGTACTTGTTGCCCTTGTGCGTTTTATGTCTTATTGCGGCTGATTCTATATCATTACTCTCGTTACAAGTTATTGTTCTACTTGTGCTTAAACTCTTGATATTGTCTCTCACTTACTTGATAGTTCACTACTCATTCCTTTTCTCTTGTCATTTTATTATTACTTATTAGTTTTGGTTTATATTGCTATTTTGTCATTAGTGCATTCTAGCTTGTTAACATGTTAATCACTTAAATCTTGCTTGGTCATGAGATATAAATCCTACTTAGCAATCTTCCTCATCTAGATATTATATGTGTTTTGCATGTGACGAGATCAATTAACATAAAAGAGTTATCTAGTGCCACTGGTGTGTTAACTGAGTCTCAGAAGAATGTAGTAGAGTTTCTTACTGATGCTAGTCAGATGTACTTATCATGATGGGCCCTATGTAATGGCTCTAAATTGATGGTTGTATTAGAACTTAGTGATTTGATCTCAATAAGATAAAGAGTTTAGTATTATTTTGAATGTTGTCTCTTAAAATTTAATTAATATTTTAGCAATTGCTCTGACTTGCATGACTAATTGATATGTATTTCCACATTCCAATATTTTGCATCGAAGTGTGAAAGTTGTAGTATCAGAGCCTAGGATTCAATAAGATCTAGGAAATCCAAGTCTTATGTTGGTATGCTCTCAACTTGTGTCAATGTCTCATACCTATGGTGAGGATTTGGGTGGAGCTTAGGGCTAGGATCCAAATTGTTATAACCTTTGACACATTAAAATGTGGAAATATAATGTTCTCTAAGATTTGTAATTATTTTAAAGGAAATGTAGGATGATAAGATGGCTACAGAGTTTGTTCAACTATGAAATATGCAACAAACAATCCAAGTCCTAACTCGAGCTTTACTACAAGCCGCTCAAGGTGGCAGGAACTATGTAGATAGAGAGATTGACAGGAACTTTAGGAGCATGAACCCACCTAGGTTCAATTTCTCCATTGACCCAGGCGATGCTGAACATTGGGTCAAGGAGATGGAAAGAATCTTTTGAGTCATGCAATGCACTGACCAAAATAAGGTCACACTTGTAACATTCCAACTAGAAAAGGATGCAAAAGCGTGGGTGGGAGCCGATGGAAGTCACTTGTCCTGATGACCAATTTACATGAGATGAGTTCAAAGAATAATTTAATATGTATTTCTTATTGGTAGTGGAAATGACTAATCTAGGGGGGGGGGTGAATAGATTACCACTTTTGAAAAACTGAATATGCAAGAATATAAGGGCTAGAGAGCTAGACTATTGAAGAAAGAGAATCGGTCTTAAGCAATCATGTAGCCTTTATCACAAACATAAACAAATCAACAAAACCACACAAGAGACACAGGTTTTTTAGGTGGTTTGGTCTCCCTTTGGATCCCTACATCCACCTCTCACTCAGATCAAGTGAGGCTTCCTTGAGCCAAGCTCAAACCAAGGAGATCTCTCCCCAATAGCATCGCTGATACACAACTTTACACCAAGATATCTACCTCACAACCCCGATTGCCAAACAACTAGAGGACACCAAGTCCAAAACCAGATTCTAGCACACCCTGTGCTAGATATGTGACCCCTACCACCTAGTAGGTACAAGAACAATAGTAGTTCAAAGTTCACGGCAAAAACAAATGAATGTGGATGAAGCAGACATATAGGGTTCTAATAGACAATGCATCAAATAGATGTAATGCGATCTGACTGAAGCCACATTCCACTGCTTGAACCAAGTAATGTTGCTTCTGATCTTTGATTTACGGGCTCGCTGCAACTTGTTGAGATCAAGGTGTTCAATTCTCACAAGCCACTGGTGTAGCAGGATACATGATTAGGCTTGAGTTGCATGTCTTCTGGTCCCCTATTCTTGAATTTGTAGGTCTGCAGATGCAGAAGCTTGATTAACATGAACTGGCTCAGTAACGATGCATTAAAGTTGCTCATAGAGAGCCTTCACTCAAAGGTTTTCTTCTTCTGCAAGTAGGGATCGACCTGTCTCTTTCTTCTCTTCTTTTCTTCTTTTCTTCCCCTTTTCTTGTGCACTAGTCGATCATAATGACCCCTTTATGATTACTGATCAAAGAATCTTATGTAAGCCCCTTCGAGATCAATGTTTCTGCAGAAAGGTGAGGATATTTTTTGCCAAATGATTCTTCTAGGAATTGGCATCCTCATACCGATCCTTCCCAATGATTGGTTCTTGGACCATGTGGCAGAAATGGGTCCATTGGAACTTAAGATCTTTCTGCCAGGCAATGTGTGTCGACACCAAGTAATGTGTGTGTCGACACTATAGTTGAGCTCCTTAACTTGAATGCCCAAGTCTTGTTCAACCTTGATGTGTGTCGACACTAAGCAAAGTGTGCGTCAACACCACATTGAGCAGTTGGAAAGTTTAACTAGCCATTCATCCAGGGTTTTCGTGTGTGTTGACATAGTGCAAGTTAGGTTGATACCACATTATTTGTTCAGTTCGGATTACTGAATTTTGCCTATGTCGACACCCTAACAAAGGTGTGTCGACACACGTATGTCACAGAACCTTGAGAGTTCATAAAACTTCTTGGCTTGACTTATCAGGTCTACACTACTTGAGTGTGTCGACACACATGACCTGCTTCATGTAAATGTGTGTTTCTTTCTCTGAAGTCTATTGGTACCTATAGCGACCATTAAGAATTATAAAATTAAACATTTTTGGGTCAACAACTTGGCTAATTTATCAAGAATTCATTCTAATGAATCATAGTTGACATCATCAAAACTAGGGACACAATAATCTCCCCCTTTTTGATGATGGAACTATGAGTCATTGGCATTTTAACATCATTCATTTAAAAGATTTTCATTCAGACATACAATCCATCTGACATAAAATTCACACACATGAACGGATGTTTCATTTCATATCATTTCAAACAAAAGATTGTATATTCACATGACATGACTACTCTCTTTCAAAATATCTATATGACTATGACTATGACTATGTGAGTTCCATATTTTTTAGATGTTTATAGATGTGTTCTGACGTGTGATCTAGACCGAGAGGCATAGGAGGTACTGCTGTAGAGGATGTGGCGTGTGTGCTTTCTCCCATCCTAGTTTCTTCTCTCATCCACCATACTTGTCTGAAATCATCTTGTAGTTGGCCTATTTGTTCAATGATAAATGCATTATCATTCCTCAAATATTCTATTTCCTTCACTATGTGAGCATAGGACAGTCTTAGCTTTGAAATCTGTGTGATGGCTTCTTTGTTGTTCATTTTTCCTTGTTTCAGCTGATTGTCAATATCTGTCAATTGATTGTGCAACCTTGTTTGCAATAGAGAAATGTGAGTGGAGACCTCTCCAAGAGTACCCACCCCTTGGTTGCTCTAAAGGATTCATCGTTGCTGAAGCCTTTGCCTTGCCTCCTCGTTGCGCTGCCTGGTTGGGTGCCATAGAATTTAGGAAGGAGGGTTTTCAGAAGGAAGAAGTGAAAGAGATTTTTGAAAAGAATTTTAGGCAAGAAACAGGGAGTTATTGAGTGAGGAGATAAACTCTAGTGCTCTTAGGAGTCAGAAACAAGGCAACTCGAGGACTATGGATGACAGGAGGAGAAGAGCGTTCCGAAATAAGGTTTCGGAGGCAGAAGAAGAGAGAATGGTAGTAGTGAAGTGCAGACTTGGGTGTGCCAACCTAGAAAAAGACTAAAAAATGATGTGGTATCGACCTTACCCTTTATAGAAGTGGTTGAACTGGTGGTCAATCTTATGAAAACCAAATGTGAGTCGGCCTGCATCAGAGTGTGACAACCTGTAACAAAGATAGGGCCAACAAGGAAGGTGTGTCGACACACAATGAGAGCGCGTTGACTGGTTTGAGGCAGATGAGACAGAGTTTTTCAAGTAGAATTTGAAGGAGTTTTCTATCGAGAAAAATATGGCCTTGTTTTGTGTAACGACCCGACCTCCCGGACCCACGCCAGGGGTCCCGAGGGTCGCGTCGCCACCCATGGATTCGAAGATCCGGAAGGGTTAGAATAAATTGTCTAGTGAGATATGCAATGAATTCGAATAACTATAACAATTATGTACAATATACAAATGGTTTGTACAACGAGTCCTAAGCAAAAGCACATGTACAAGAAGAAAGGTGCAGTCCTTAAGAGGCATACCCCGAGAACTTGCAAAACACAACCCTTGGCTCACTCGGCTACAAGAGCTCACAACATTCGCTCTCATTGCTGCTGACAACAACACGGTGCCACAGCCACCTCCGCAACCCGTCCAACACCGAGCTCCCGCGACGACGAGCCTAGCTGAAGGAAGTAGGGGGTGAGCCTCACGAACAAGCCTAGTAGGGATAACCAGTCCCTCACCGGCTAGAGCAGCAGGAACTCCGAAAACAAGAACTACACTAGAAAGCTGTAAAGCGGGTAACACCTATAGCAGGGTACTACTACTAAGAGCGGAGAGAAAAGCATGACGCCACGACCACCAACCGAGGCGGGCCACACACACGACTCCCGCAGAAACCAACGGAGATCGGGCACAGAGCGGGAAGCAACCCTTGGCACATCCACCGAGATCATGCTACAACCAGGTGAGAACGACATCTCACCGCAAGCACGTCCACCTCAGACCTCCATAGGGTCGAGGGCCCATAAGCAGAACCACCCCGGACACCGATACACCGCAAGGTCGGAAGCCATACATGCCGGTGCCACTGTGGACTGACACCCAAGAACGGAGCTATGGTACCAAGAGGGAAACCGAGCAGGAACCCCCAGAAGCATGGGTCTGCCACGGTCAGACCAACGACGCCACGGAAAGTAGGCACGGCAGGCTATAACCGCCGTGCATCCTAGGGCAACGGATAACACTTGGAAACGTCATAAGGAAACGCCGTCACAACAACAGCAACCAAGCCATCGCCGCTAGCAGCCAAGAGGGGGACTCGCAGTCCGCACGCTCTGCTCGCTAGCCTAGCTCCTGCCTCCGCCCCCGCACAGGGCGAGACAGAGCCGCCACAGAAGCACACAACACACGCAACACCGCAGCCTGGCCAAGCTGCGGCCTCACGCCTGACACCACTACGTGGCTCCGGAACTAACGTAGAGAGAGGCAGTGAGACAAGGGACTGACTAGCCTGCACCAGGTAGAACTCCGGCCATCCTCAGTGTCCCAGGCCTAGTCAAGAGAGCTCTACAATGACTCAGCACTGCTGTCCAACCTCGTTTTCCCCCCAGCTCCAGAGTCCGCTCACGTGGGCTGCCAACTCGAGCACGCTCGTAGCCCGGAGCCACCCTCAACAGACTCACGAGGATGGGGGTCCCAGGAAATGGAGACAACCTTTGAAGGGGACAATCCCTCAAGTGCCAAGCACCGACAGAAAGGAGAACTAGTGGGGCAACCACCATAGAAACGTCACAGCTGGCTTGTAACCAAGACAAGCCCAGCCGCACAGGCACACACGGAACCCCTTCCGGAAACCCCCAGAAGGGCCTTCGGCCAACGCTGGCACATACGGCACGACCCGAGAACTCGGAACACCACAACAGAAACAAGGTAACCGGAACGCGACCACAGGCGCGTCGCCTTCTGAACCAGAAGGCGACAACCAACCTGTCCCCACAAGGTCGCGACGACCAAGGTGCCGCCTTCTGATCTGAATGTGACATATCGACCTGTTGAGTTTAGCATCAGAAGGCCAGACCCCCAAGTAGGCCACCGGCCAGCAGCCAAACAACACGGAAGCAAGAAGGCGACGAGGACTTCGTCGCTACCCCAAAGGTATAATGCGACGACAATCCTGTCGCAATCAGAAAGCGACAGCGAAGGTGCCGCCTTCAGATTCAGAACGCAACGTATCGAATCGTCGTGTTCTTCATCTGAAGGCAGGGCCCTTGGGGCAGACCCACCCCAAGGCCCACACCCCGAAGGGCCACACAACCAAGGCCCAACAAGAAGGATAGGCCTCGTGCCAAGCTGGCGAGTCCTCCCTCAACCAGCTTGGGCACGAACCAACCTCCGCCACGGTCGGAAACCGGAACTGAACAACAGAGGGGAACACGACGGCCAACCTGTCGCCACCAGAAAGCGACATGTTGCACGTCACCCTCTGACTGGTGTCGCGATAGCTAACTTGTCGCGACCCCAGGGAGAACCCCAAACTGAGCATGGGGCCAACCATGGTCCCCCCAAGCTACCACACTACCACCAACGAGAGGGAGGGGAGCATGCCATGAAAGCAAGTAAAAGAGGGCTTGAGGGGCACCACACCACCTCTCCTCTCCCACACCCATCATGCACAAACTTAAACACATAGACGGAGCGCCACTGGCAAGCGTCCACCCGTGCAAAACCACATGGAAGCTCACGAGCACGGGGTGGACTGCCCAAAACCAAGCTCCATCAACTCTAACAAGGAAGGGCACAAGGAATCCCTACATTTCATGAAGAACGAACCCACGAGGGGCCCTTCATGACGGATTGGCCGCCTCCTCCTCGCTCCACACCGCTCCGCCGCTCCGCACGAGCTCGTCGGCCGCTCCATGGTCGGATCGCCAGAGGGGAGCCCTCCACCCCCGGAGAAGAGGGGGAAAGGGGGAAAGAGGGAAAGAAGGAGGAGAAAGGAGGGGCCAACCTGCTTAAGCCCTCGGAACTGAGATTGCGACAGGCTTGACGTCGCATTCTGAATCAGAATGCGAAACCCATCATGTCGCCTTCTCAAAAGTTCCGACAAGTCCTCTGATAGGTCGACAGCTCCAGACCACGTGTCGCGCATGCAGGCACCTCAGGTGAACGCAATGACTGGCATGTCGCCATTACACCCGCGATGCGGACACGTGGCACACAACCACACAGACAACCGGAAAGGGACACAGGGGTCGTCGCCTTCTCAACCAGAAGGCGACAGGGAACACGTCGCATTCAAAACGCGACACCCCTGTCCGTCGCGATCCCAAGACCAACACCAAGGCAAGCAGATCTCGAGGTGTTACTTACACCCACCCAAAAAAATTATTTCGACCTCGAAATTCCAAGGCAAAACCCGGTCAGAGAAAAACAACCAGCGCAAGGGGACCACTAAGTTGTACCACGACTTCCCGGTGGTCACCACCACGACCTTGCCATAAAGGGAGAGCCAAACCAGACATCTGACAGCTCACCGAGTGCACACCAACCGGCGCAGAGCACACAATCGGATGTCGACAACTCCACAGGCACGACCCGCACAAAATCGACCATAAACACTGAAAACCACCTGTCGAAAACCACGACTGAACCCTCAACAGACCACACTGTTGAGACCAACCGGTCAGCAATTCACTCTATCACTAGCGGCTAGACAGAGGTCCTAGCTACTGACGAAAACCTGATGAAAACACCAAGAGGTCATCCATAAGACTCCACTGTACGGCTACGTATGACTAGCAACATCTAGTATCTACGAAAAGGCCAAGCGAGAGTTCTTAAGGTGACCCATACCAAGCGGAAAACGCGCATGTGGAGAACACCACGGCAAGCAAGACAGTGTTCGCCGGCACCACTAGATCTCATCCAGATCATCGTTGTGGTCCGACAGGGACACACGACGATGTGGAGCCACAGAAAGCCAAACCAAATGCTCCACATACATACGCACAGAGGCAAAACAAAGGAGATGTCTGAGGTTCGCAAAGCCAGGCAACTCACGACGTCGACAAACTGCATGAGAAATGAACAAACTGCGGAGGTCGAGCACGGCACGTCGACCTTGGAAGGGCCCCAAACTGAGCAGGGTACTCCAACAGAACACACTCGCTCCCCAAAGCGAGAGGGAAAACCAGGCACATGCCACAACCAAAGCCTGGCGCACCACCGGTTGGGCTACCTAGACACGGCAAAGCAGCCACCCCACAGCGGGAACAGTACGACCATAAGGCTAAGGCAAGCACACATGCTCCAGAGGCGAAAAGCTCAACGCCTCCAACACCGAGCAAACTCGTGAAACGACACATGAAGCTCACGAACAAGCACAAGGCAAAACATGGTGTTATCACAAGCACCAGGAGCCAACCAAGGTATAACACAATGCACCAGGGCTCCAGACGGCACAAAATCGAAGCGCTCAGGCACTAGCACACGGTGCTACCACAAGCACCAAAACTAAACAAAGTGCAACACAGGTGCACCACCGGTTGAAACAACACCACGGGCTATCAGGAAGGACTCTCCACAAGAGATCTGCCAAGAGCCATGCGCAAAGAACTACAAGCCTAAAAGGGCACAACAGGCCATGCCGACCCTAGCCCCTTGAGGCACAAAAATGCGAAGCATCGAAAAATGCTCAAAGTGTAGCACACACAACTGCACCAACAGCCCGAGACAACACATGGCCCACCGAAGGGGACTCTCCACTAGATACCCATGAAAGAAGCGCACGGAAAGCCAACAACTACTTCAACAGCGCGACAACCACGTCGGCTCCTAGAAGCACACAAAACACATAACACTGACTCTGCCGCATAGGGAGCAAAGGACTAACGACTCCCTAGCACGCAAAAGCAAGAGGCACCACCTCCATCACAACAGATGGAGAGGCCAAATTCCAAAACGATGATAGGAAAGCCCCCAAGGCACAAGCCGAGCATACACCGGAACAATGTTTGCACAAGCAAGCCAACCAGAAAAACCAGAGCATAGTGGAACAACACTCACGCGAGCGGCTCAACAAAAACGATACTACCTCACACCCAACCACAGGACCCAATGCCCCAAATTGTTCAGGCAGGTAGCAAGAAACAATCACCACAGCAAATGGCACGAACAGGTTCGCCGACCCATGGTGCCACAAGAAAATGATAGAACGAGGGGAGCAACCAGCTCAACCCAAAAAGCAACTCAAGGGAAGATAACTCCACCAGAAGGTCGCAACGATGCACACCCTGGAAACGCAATACCACAATGGAGCATCATCACCTAGAGCAACCAACGGAAAGCAGAGGAAGGAGACACACACAACGAGTCTCTTCCACACGCGAGAGGGGAAACCCCAACGCAAGCCTAACGCTTCTACAAGAAGCACAGCCAGCCCGACACCCACTGAACTCACCAGACCACCATCTGGCAGAGCACGCTGGGCACAGGAAAACAAAACAACCCATTCGAGCCACAGGGACACACAAAGTCCCACCAGCGCAGTCGAGAAACTCGGAAATGAACAATGAGACAAGCTGGCCAACGCAGCAGCCAGACGCACGGACAAGCGCACAACGCCTTGAACGACAATGCTCAGGCAGACTGTAACACGGGCAGTCCAACTGGCAACATCGACAACTCATCTCTACAGAGAGAGAGAGAGAGCAGCGATGACCAAAACAACACCAGGCAGCTTTGGGGAGAACTTCCACCAAAAGCGCCAAGAGCCGTCCTGGGAGAACCTCACCAGAACGCAGCCCAACCAAATGGCACACTTCGAACCACAAGGGCAACACAACGGTGGCCTAAAACGAACACAGAGCACTCCTAGAAAGAACCTTCACCAGAAGCAACAAAGGGCAATCCTGGGAAGAACCTTCACCAGAATGCACAACCCAACGACATGGACCATCAGAGAGAACACTGCAGCGAGCAAAACTGCAGAGGCAACGTAAACCGGTCCTGGGAGAACCTCCACCAGAACCACCAAGGCATGGCTCTGGGAAAAATCGCCAGAATGCACCAGTCAAACCAACACCACACCTCAGACTCTGAGGTAGCACGACAACAACAGAAACGAGCACGGAACAGTCCTGAGAGAAACCCTCACCAGGACAACAACAAACGTTTCTGGGAAATCTCACCAGAACACAGGGCAACCAAGCGATGCACCTCAGCCTAGAGGGTAACGCAATAGCAACCAAAAACGAACACAACACAGTTCTGTGGAAACCTCATTTCCGTCAGAACCAACAGGGAAGAACTCTGGGAGCACCTCATCAGAGCTCACAACCAGCCAACATGAGGCTGACAAACAACCACAGACAAGTGTCACAACCCTCAACCAACGATGCAACACGGCACACAGAACATCTGCTTAGCCCAAGCAACAACGCCGACCAAGCAGAGCTCAGCGCACAACAGTGCACAACCAAGAGACCACACACAACAACACAACACACACCCCCACAACAGAAGGGCAGCCAGAAGGCATGGACACCTTCCACCAGTTCCATAGACAACAACCCTGCACCGGTGAAGGCCACGCCACACGCAGGCTCTCTCAGCCACAGCGGCACACACACACTCAAATGCGCCGAAGACGACCAGGAGCACCGCACCTGGACTTGCCTGCCAGCGTCCTCCATACGGAAGGACCACTTCTAGCGAGTCCACCACCAACCTCGCCACCACGGCATGAACACCGAGCGATTATAATCGCCACGCACGTGGCACAGCAACAGCTGCAACTCGCTGCAACACGCACACGAACCATGCAGGGGAGCCGCACACCTGCAAAATATTTGAAAGCACAAGCCTAACACTAGTCGAATGGTGTCAGCAGTGCACTAGTACCTTTCTTTGGGACAGCTATAGTTATCAACTCATTACCAATCTCAGTAGACTCCTCGCTCTGATACCAACTGTAACGACCCGACCTCCCGGACACACGCCAGGGGCCCCGAGGGTCGCGCCGCAAGCCACGGATGCGAAGATCCGGAAGGGTTAGAATAAATAGTCTAGTGAGATATGCAATGAATTCGACTAACTATAACAATTATGTACAATATACAAAAGGTTTGTACAACGAGTCCCAAGCAAAAGCACATGTACAAGAGAAAAGTGCAGTCCTTAAGAGGCATACCCCGAGAACTTGCAAAACACAACCCTCAGCTCACTCAGCTACAAGAGCTCATAACACTCGCTCTCACTGCTGCTGACAGCAACACGGCGCCACAGTCGCCTCCGCAACCTGTCCGACACCGAGCTCCTGCGATGATGAGCCCCTAGCTGATGGAAGTAGGGGAGTGAGCCTCGCAAACAAGGCCTAGTAGGGATAACCAGTCCCTCACCGGCCAGAGCAGCAAGAACTCCGAAAAAAGAACTACACTAGAAAGCTGTAAAGCGGGTAACACCTATAGCAGGGTACTACTAAGCAGCGGAAGAGAACAACACGATGCCATGACCACCAACTGAGGTCGGGCCACACAGACGACTCCCGCAGAAACCAACGGAGTCGGGCACAGAGCGGAAGCACCCTCGGCACACCCGCTGAGATCCTGCTACAACCAGGTGAGAACGATGTCTCACCACAAGCACGACCACCTCAGACCTACACAGGGTCGAGGGCCCACAAGCAGAACCACCGGATACACAGCAAGGTTGGGAAGCCATACCGCCGGTTCCACTGCGGACTGACACCCAAGAACAGAGTTGCGGCACCGAGAGGAAATCGAGCGAGAACCACCAGAAGCGCGGGTCTGCCCACGGCCAGACCAACGACGCCCACAGAAACTAGGCATGGCCAGGCTATAACCTCCGTGCACGCTAGGGCAACGGATAACACTTGGAAACGTTATAAGGAAATGTCGTGACAACAACAACAACCAAACCACTGCCGCTAGCAGCCAAGAGGGGGACCCACAGTCTGCACGCTCTGCTGGCTAGCCCTAGCTCCTGCCTCCGCCCCCCCGCGCAAGGGCGAGATAGAGCCGCCACAAAAACACACAACACACGCAACACTGCAGCCTGGCCAAGCTGTGGCCTCACGCCTGACACCACTACGTGGCTCCGAAACCAACGCAGAGAGAGGCAGTGAGACAAGGGACTGACTAGCCTGCACTGGGTAGAACTCCGGCCATCCTCGGTGTCCCAGGCCTAGTCAAGAGAGCTCTACAAACGACTCAGCGCCGCTGTCCAACCATGTTTTCCCCTCAGCTCCAGAGTCCTCTCACGTGGGCTGCCAACTCAAGCACGCTCGTAGCTTGAAGCCACCCTCAACAGGCTCACGAGGACAGGGGTCCCAGGAAATGGAGACAACCTCTGAAGGGGACAAGCCCTCAACTGCCAAGCACCGGGCGAAAGGAGAACTGGCGGGGCAACCACCACAGAAACGACATAGCTGGTTTGTAACCAAGACATGCCCAGCCGCACAGGCACACACGACACCCCTTCTAGAAACCCCCAGAAGGGCTGTCGGCCAATGCCGGCACATACGGCAAGGCCCGAGAACCCGGAACACCACCAAGCAGAACAAAAACTAGGTACTGAAACGCGACCACAGGCGTGTCGCCTTTTGAACCAGAAGGCGACGGCCAACCTGTCACCACATGGTTGCGACGACCAGTGTGCCACCTTCTGATCTGAATGCGACATATCGACCGTCACGTTCAGCATTAGAAGGCCGGACCCCCAAGCAGGGCCATCGGCCCGCAGCCAAACAGCACGAAAGCAAGAAGGATCCGAGGACTTCATTGCTACCCCAAAGGTATAATGCGACAACAATCCTGTCGCAATCAGAAAGCGACAGCGAAGGTGCCGCCTTTAGATTCAGAACGTGACGTATCGAACCGTCGCGTTCCTCATCCGAAGGCAGGGTCCTTGGGGTAGACCCACCCCAAGGCCCACACCCCGAAGGGCCACACAACCAAGGCCCAACAAGAAGTATAGGCCTCGTGCCAAGCTGGAGAGTCCTCCCTCAACCAGCTTGGGCACGAACCAACCTCCGCCACGGTCGGAAATCGGAACTGAACGACAGAGGGGAACGCAACGGCCAACCTGTCACCACCAGAAAGCGACATGCTGCACGTCACCCTCTGACTGGTGTTGCGACAGCTAACCTTCCGTGACCCCAGGCAGAACCCCAAACTGAGCATGGGGGCCAACCATGGTCCCCCCAAGCTACCACACTACCACCAAACGAGAGGGGGAGGGGAGCATGCCACGAAAGCAAGTAAAAGAGGGCTCGAGGGGCACCACACCACCTCTCCTCACCCACACCCATCATGCACAAAACTTAAACACATAGACGGAGTGCCACCGGCAAGCGTCCACCCGTGCGAAACCACAAGGAAGCTCACGAGCACGGGGTGGACCGCCCAAAACCAAGCTCCATCTACTCTAACAAGGAAGGGCACAAGGAATCCCTACATTTCATGAAGAACGAACCCACGAGGGGCCCTTCACGACGGATTGGCCGCCTCCTCCTCGCTCCACGCCACTCCGCCGCTCCGCACGAGCTCATCGGTCACTCCATGGTCGGATCGCCGGAGGGGAGCCCTCCACCACTATAGAAGAGGGGGAAATGGGGAAAGAGGGAAAGAAGGAGGAGAAAGGAGGGGCCAACCTGCTTAAGCCCTCGGAACTGAGATCGCAACAGGCTCGACGTCACATTCTGAATCAGAACGTGAGACCCATCATGTCGCCTTCTCAAAAGTTCCAACAAGACCTCTGACAGGTCGACAGGCTCCAGACCACGTGTCGCGCATGCAGGCACCTCAGGTGAACGTGACGACTGGCACGTCGCCTTTACATCCACGATGCGGACACATGACACATAGCCACATAGACAACCGGAAGGTGACACAGGGGTCGTCGCCTTCTCAACCAGAAGGCGACATGGAACACGTCGCGTTCAAAATATGACACCCCTGTCCTTCGCGATCCTAAGACCAAAAGCAAGGTAATCAGAACCCGAGGTGTTACATTTTGTATTTTTCATGGATTTTTAAGATATAAAAAGAACACTATCTATTGACAAAAAATTGTTTGACCCTTTCAAGCTTAATGTTTAAAGATTTTAAGCTTAAGTCTGACCATTAGAAACCTTTGATGCACATTTAATAGAGTTAAAACACCCCTTAAAATCACTTGAGGAGACTATTTCATTTATTCTTACTCATTCATTTCATAGAGACACTTCTAGGAAAAGCTCCGACGAGTATTGAATTTAAACACACCAGAGTTTCTTAGATAGGCATAGAGTTAACCATTTTAATTTACAAATTTTTCCATTTCACCACATTTTTAAAGAGCATTCAGGTTTAGCACACACCTTTTATGAGAGGACACATGCTTTTTACACAAAAGAGTCCCCGGTTACGTAGTACGACTAACCATTCTACCTCAAGGATCTAGTACAAACCTTTTGACATAAGGATACACATTCATCAGATGCCAATATCCCCAATTACTTAGTCTGATTAATCATTTTACTCATTTTGCATTATTCCCATTGCTGAACAGAATTAGCTAGACACTTCATGACATACATTCCTCATCACTTTTGTTATAAAGGACAACAATCTCTCAGTGACCAAGTCTACCAATTTTTCATTTCATGGAGAGATCCCTTAGCCAACTTCCAACTATGTAAGATGTTTAAGGACAATACTTAGTTTGACATTTTTCAACCAAAGTGGCCATATTACTTATAAATTTTAGAATATAGGAAATATGGATTCTCAAGATGTTTTAAAGCTATTCCATATACACTCTTTGGTCATTCTCAAGATTTTTAAGACTCAAACTTATGAGTTTATAAGTCCCAAACCATTAATTTATTTGGGGTTAGATAGGAAAGAATATTGAACTCTTTAACCCCACTTGAATTATTGAACATGGTCAAATTTAACTTATTAAAGAAACCTCCCCCCTCAACAAATGAAGATTCAAGAACGATATAGCAATTAAAGGATATGAATAGAATTTATTTGAGAGAAAAGAAGTCAGTAGCCATGATTAGAAGAAGATGTGCCGACATAAGGTGTTGGAACAGAAGATAGATGGTAGCAAACTTGAGCTGGTGTCGACACAAAAATCAGTGTGTCATCACACATCTGATCAGAATTACATTTCTCTACATTTCCAATTTCCTTTTAGCCAAACTTCTTAGCACAACTGACACTATTTGACCATGAATTTTCGATCAAGTTATGTCTTTTCTGCCACTTTTCTTGCACAGATTTTTCTGCTCTTTGATGATTTATTCCCCCTTAGCATGTGCATGTTATGATGAGTGTTTTCATGCAGTTCATAAGCTAGCATGCACTCTATGATTTTTCTGCACAAGGTGACCCTTGGTACTTGGCGGAGACTCATAGTCACGCATAGTGATAGTTTCCAGACAAGCTTGACTTGTCCTTCCACATTTCACCATTTAATATACCAAAGAGTCAATGCAAAGTGAGGTGCATGATGAGTGAACAGGATGACCAAACTCCCCCTCAGAATCACACTATGACAAGAATCATGTTATTTCTGGATAGAACAAGTCATGGACATTTATGATTGAAAACTATAAATCTTGAGCACAATTATAGTCAAACAATTCTTTCATCATAATTATGAGGTCTACACAAACAAAGCTCTCTTCTCAAAGAAGTAAATCTTTCATTATAAAAAGGCTTAGTAAAAATATCTGCAAGTTGTTTAAGTGTTTAAAAAAATGCAGTTCAAAGAACTTTTTATTGACCTCATCTCTAAGAAAGTGATGCATTATTTTAATGTGCTTGGTTCTAGAGTGCTGGATGGGATTTTCAAATTAGTAGCACTAGTGTTATCACACATTATTGGGACACATCCAAGGTTTACATGGTAGTCTTGGAGTTGGTGTTTAATCTACAGCACTTGGGTGCCACAACTCCTTGTAGCAATATATTCTGCCTCTGTATTAGAGAGAGCAACCTAGTGTTGTTTGGAGGCCCATGAGACTAGACACCTACCAAAAATTTGGCAATAGCCACTAGTACTCTTTCCATTCAATTTGCATCTAGCATAGTCCATATCTAAATAAGAAATCAGATTCAAATCACAAGATGCAGGGTACCATAATCCCAAATCATGTGTCCCTACAAGATATCTAAACATACGTTTTACAACACTAATCTGGGATTCTCTAGGACTAGCTTGCAATCTGGCACACATGCATACACTAAACTAGATATCTAGCTTAGATGCAGTGAGGTAAAGCAGGGATCCGATCATACATCTGTATGTTTTTATATCTACCATTTTACCTTTTAGATTAGCATCTAGACTTGTTGTTGTGCTTGTTGAACCACTTTTATATATTATTCTTTATTTTGGTGATAACAACACTCATGCTTATCATAATCGTCCTTAATATATTTCAATATGATTCTTTATCTCATGAATATTGTATTTTCCATTGCTTCATAAAGATTTACACTGATTTATAACCTAGACATTTGAATTTCAACTTCGTCATGCATGTTTTCATCATGTTCAGTCGAAGCTAGCTTCGTCATATCCGAAGCTACACTTCATCATATACGAAGCTACACTTCGTCATGCATATTTTTTATCGTGATCAGTCAAAGTCCAACTTCATTATATCCAAAGTTAACTTCGTCATATCTAAAGCTATATACGAAGTTTTAGCTTCGACCGACAACGTTGATTTCTGTACATCCGAAGTTACAGTTTGTCATATCTGAAGTTAATTTCGTCATATCCGAAGTTTCAGCTTCGACCGACAATGTTGATTTTTATACATCTGAAGTTACACTTAATTATATCCGAAGTTAACTTTGTCATATCCAAAGTTTTAGCTTCGACCGACAACGTTGATTTCTGTACATCCGAAGTTACACTTCGTCATATCCGAAGCTTTCACTTCGATCGACTACATTGTTTTGATTATACAATTGCTTAATCAATGAGTGCATATCCATTTGCATACATATTCTTCAAATGCACTATAATGATATCACAAAAGAATATATTTTATAACCACTATGTTTGGATGGCGCATATGTTCTTCTACTTGCTCGAAAATTTTTCTAAGTCCACAACTAGTACATATATCATACTGACTCTGACTCTAGAAAATTTGAAGTGTGACACCCACTTCGACTCCTAAAAAGTCGAAGTGTGATCTACTCTGACTTTCCTACAGTCGAAATCTCCATATCCACTTATTTTTTCTAAGTCCACATCAACTACTATATGAATCATTCTACTCCGACTTCTTAAATGTTGAAGTGTGATACCTACTCAGACTTCTCTATAATCAAAGTCTTTATAATCAATGTCACATCAATTACTGTTATTGTTGATCTTACTCCGACTCCTCTAAAGTTGAAGTATGACATCGACTATTGAACAACTGGAGTAGTACTACGACTCCTTAAAAGTCGAAGTAAGGTATCTACTTCTGTTATCAACTGTACTTGTTTTCTGTATTGACTGTTGTTACATTTGCAGTGATTAATGTATTATCATTATTCCAGTTGTCTTTCTAATCCTTATGGAATCATTTAATGAACATGATTAAATATATGGTTTACACTGTGATATTCTTTTTCATTATCTGTATGATATTCTATCTAACGTAGTTGTACTTCTCTACTCTCTTTATTCAATATTTCCTGTTATTACCATATCTGATCAGAGTATGTTTTTCAGGACAGCGATGTGTCTTACAAAGATATCTATAAGCATCTTTCATAATGTCAGGTTTCCAGATTTTAAGGAAATGCTCCTTTTCAGTAGTATTGCGTGCCAAGCAGGTGTCCATTCCCTTTTAAATGCTCACCTAACTCTGTACTATTCAAAGGACATACTCTCTCTGGAACTGATAGATATCTGTTATAAACGACTTATCTCTTACTTTCTATCATTATTTTATATCTCACTAGTCTAACCCTGAGATAGAGAAAAGACTTTGCATGGTATGGTGCTTGCAGATATCTACGGAAGTTATCTGAATATAACCATGCAGCTACCTCTATAGCCTGAATAGAACCATTCATCTACCTCTATAGCTTGGAAGTCTTAAGCAGTCTCAAGACCCAACGTTCAAATTCAAACGACTACTTCCTAATGGGACAAAAGAACTCTAAAGGTTATGTAAGGAGCTGAAGTTTGAAAGACAAAAAAAAGCATGAGCATACACTACCACATACTACACTCAAGAAGAAAAGAAAAGAGCTCACAAGATCTCAAGAGAGCCATCTATTCAAACTACGACTTCCAAGCTCTCTTGCTTTCAGAAGTTTTTGGGTGGTGTCCATCTATTCTAGATATTTTATCAGTCCACCCTTTAGTCAGAAAGAGTTCAGATCTGTCACTCTTATTTGTATATCTCTTTCTGACCTTCTGTGTTTGCTCATTCTCTTAGCAGACACACTGTGTTCATTTCAGTGTTGTAACCAGCAGAGGGTTTATTCCCTGTAGTTCCCCTATTGTAGAAGGGAGGGCCTACTGCGGTAAGAGGTTGTAACACCCCTCTGTGAAGGGAAGACTTTTTTGGGAGCAAGTGGGTGTAATGCCTCTCAGTTGAGAGAAGGCCAAGTGTTCTTGGTAGTTAGTGAAAATCCCAAGGGGTGCTTAGGGATTGGATGTAGGACTCCTGATTAAAAGGAGGTCCGAACCAGGATAAATTCTTTGTGCACTTTGTGTGATCGTTTCCGCCAAGTTTTTACTTGTTTCACACACACCACACTAAGTACTAACAATACTATCTAGTGTTATCTTTTTTTAGATAAATTTTTAACGTGCAAGAAGTCTTATTCACCCCCCCTCTAGGATATCTAAAGCTCCATCTCGATCCAATAGTGCTCATTGAAGTTGTGATAGTTTTAGCATTTTCCATCTTGTACTTCTTTAATAACTCCAAGATGTACTCTGACTGGTTGATGAAGGTCCCTCAAAGGTTTGTATAATATGTAATCCAAGGAAGAATTTCCGTTCATCCATTAAACTCATTTCAAATCCACCTATCATTAAATAAGCAAATTCCTTACACATGGATGATTTTATTGACCAAAACACTATATCATGTACATAAATTTGAACAAGCAATATGTCATTTATTTGCACTTTAGTAAAGAGTGTTTGGTCAACCTTACCTCGTGAGTATCCCTTAACTGTAAGGAAAGTGCTCAACCTGTCATACCAAGCGCAAGGGGCCTGTTTTAGTCCATAAAGGGATTTATCCAATTTAAACACGTGGTTAGGAAAATCTATGGATTCAAAACCAAGGGACTGTTCAACATACACTTCTTCTTTTATTAGGCCATTTAGAAAGGTACTCTTGACATCTATTTGTTGGAGTTTAATATTATGACAGCATGCAAATGCAAGCATGATTCTAATGGCCTCTAATTTGGCAATAGGGACAAAAAAATACTTCAAAGTCAATGCCAAATTCTTGATTATACCCCTTTGCAACAAGTCTAGCATTATTTCTCATTATTTTACCTTCTTCACTTGTTTTATTTCTAAAGATCCATTTTGTTCCAATTACAAAGTGTGTAGAAAGTCTAGGAATTAGAAGCCATACATTATTTCTTTCAAATTGATTTAATTCTTCATGCATGACATTTACCCAAAACTTATCTTTCAATGCTTCATCAACATTTTGTTTGGTTCTATTAGAGACACAAGTGCCATTTGATTCATTACTTCAATTAATCTAAAATGCGATTTAGTTTTAGTGGGTTCATGTAAGCTACTAGTAATGCTGTCTAGAGGATGATCTCTAAGTGTTGTAATGTTGGTAAGGTTGTTAACTTCATAGGTTGATGTGTTTTGTTGTCCACTTGACTCACCTAGAACTTCATTTGGCCTTGTTTCTCCTCCTTGTGGACCTTGCTCCTCTTTGGTTTCCAGGAACTCTCCATCTACTTCTTTCCTGCATGATTTATCATTAAATTCATCAATGGTGATGTGAGGAGATTCTTCAACAACTTTATATTTAACATTAAAGACTCTATATATATGCCCTAGGGTGACTGGAATAACCAAGGAAAATATCTACTTCACTCTTGGGTTCAAATTTATCCAAGTCTTTCTTGTCATTATTATGAATGAAGCATCTAGTGCCAAATACTTTGAAGTGAGGAAGGGATGGCTTCTTACTTTTAATAGTTCATAGGGAGTCTTCTTACTAGAAGGCCTTACCATGGCATGGGTCATGATCTAACAGGATGTGTTAACCGCTTCAATCCAAAAACCTCTAGGAAGTTGACTATCCACCAACATTGTTCTTGCCATCTCCACAAGGGTTTTGTTCCTTCTTTCTACAACCCCATTCTGCTCTGTTGTCATGGTGGTGAATATTTATGAATTATTCCTTAATCAATGCAAAAATGATCAAAGTCAAAATTTTCAAATTCACCTCCATGATCTGACATAATGGAAGAAATTTGGAACTTTCCATCCTGCTTAACCTTCTTAAAGAATGTCAGAAACTCAGTGAAAGCATCATTCTTATGAGATAAAAGAACACCCAAGTGAATATGGAGAAATCATCCATAAGAACATAACCATATCTTTTCCCACTAAGACTTGCAGTCCTAGTTGGTCCAAACAAGTCCAAATGAATTAATTCTAATGGTTTGGATGATTTGTTTTCAACTCTGATTTTGAATGACTTCCTTGTTTGCTTTCCTTGAGTGTATGCATCATAAATTCTATTGTTTTGCTTAAAAGAAATTTCAGGCAAGCCTTTTACCATGTTGAATTTAACTAGCTCATACAATACATTGTAACTAGCATGTCCTAGTCTACATTGCCATAACCAAGCTAAGTCATTTTTATTTGCAGTAAGACACAAGTTATCATGAACATGATCATGTAATTCAACTACGTAAACATTACTGACTGTAGCACCCGAGAAATTTCAGTAATTAAAAATTAGAGATAAATTAGAAAAATGTCAATTTAATAATTCAAAACTAGATAAAAACATACGCACCATTATTGCATGTGTATAAACACATGTAAAACGATTCTGTAAAAATCATAATTTTACTTTAAATAATATTCTCTAATGACCCATAAAAATTTTGGCCAATAAAAATTGGTTGGGTCATGTTTAAGAATTATTGTGACTTATTATCATAATTAAGAAGTAAGTCAGAAAACCCATTATCATGTGTACAAAAGTGAATCATAAACTAAAATTAATGTATGGGTAGACTCCAAACAATGTGTTTTGATAGCCCGTTATGGGAATTAGACCAATAGACATCTCTTATCCTATGAATAAATTCAAATAAGGGAAATAATATTGAAAATTCGTATTAGCCCTAAACCCAATGGTAATATGGGTCATTCATGTCCAAACATGAGCAATTTGGGTCATAATAGTTGTCTAATCCTAAGCCCATTATGTGAGCATGAATTTTCTCTATAATACCTTCCCATTAGACTTGGGATTAAGAAGGAAATAGCTTATATAGAAGTTCTAGTCATGGTAAGACACCTACTATGAGATTAGGAAACCTCAAACTTGGAATTGAACAACCCTAGCTCTATAAAACCATCTTAAGACATTTGTGGGTGACCCTAAACACCTGTACTTTGTTGTTGGATGTGGGAGGAATGCCCAGAAGCGAGGAGGATGATCCAAGAGCTTGGATTCGTGAAGAACTTCTTCCCCAAGCCTCAACATTGACCCTTAGCAACTAGGAAGTTCTAAGCCATCAAAACTATGTGATCTCGGGCTCAACAGTAACATGCTATATACCAAAAGAAAGTTCATCGAGTCTAGTTTCATATGCCCCTATTTTGCCTAATTTTGTTAAGCATGTTAAGAGTATTGAGCATTTTCCAAACATCACACAGAGTTAGGGCTTTTATTGTTCATATCTTGTTTCATGCATCCCTAGGCCAAATTGGGTCAAACCAAAACTACAGATCTACTACCAGTTCCCAACAACTTTTAAGTTTATAGTTTTGTCCTAGAACCCTTAGAATCCTAGTTATAGCCCAAGCAAGTTGATTTACAATGTTTTTCTTAAGTCTCGGAAAAGAACTTTAAATCGCGACTAATTCAGAGGTTGCGGATTAGGGAGCAGTGTCGTGACGCATCAACCCGTCGCAATTATTTGTTTCGTGACTTACTAGTTTGACATGATTCAGGCACATTCTGATAAGGCCTGCCACATCAAATTGTGTGCCGTCTTGATTTTGATGTCGATATGATTAGTGTCCATCATAATCGTTGCTATTTTCCATGTATTATCACCCTTGAGATTTCTGCTATTTTATATTCAAACTTTTGAAAACCCTTAGATAATGTGACACATTGAGTTGTCGCAATTTATACGCTACCTATCCATCCGTCGCGACTTAAAAGACATATAACTTGCGACCAAAATCTTGTTTTAACTGTGTACAACCTTTAGAATTAGCAACGCTTGAACTCGTCGGGATTTCTACGACCATCTCGAAACCTATTTTCACCTATTAAGCCTTCGATATCTACGACGACTGAACCCGTCACGGTTTCTGAAGAGTTCCAAAGACCGTCCAGTCAGTGTTTTACTTCGGGTACTGCATGTGTACAATAGCTTAAAGTGTTGATAAGTTTGTCTAGTGGTCTAAAAGCTATCAAACCATGTAAAAATCTTAACAACCTGAAAATCATTCTAAATGCTTCTTAAAAGTCTTGATTGATCTTCCTATCATGTCATTGTTGAAATTCTATCTTGATAAATCTTGCTTGCCTTGCAAACTGAAAATCCATGCCTAAAAGTGAATGAAATCGTGATTAATGTGATCATGTCTATCTTGCCATATGTCATGTTTTTCTTAGGGCTTTCTAAATGTTTTATGTGATTGTACAGAGATCGTGAGGCACGTCTTTCACTACACACATGCAGAATAGGCAACCCTTTCTTGGGAGGATTGGAAACTCTATGTTGGATATTCCGTTCTGCCAGACTAGTGACCTTTGCCAACAAGATCTCCCTAAATCTCTTTACTCCATGGATTCCATCATAGAGATGAGTTGGTTGTACCATTGAAGTTCCCAGAAGATAGAGTGCACTTTCTTTCTTGAATACTTATGAGTGTGATACCTTAAACTAGAAACCAAGCCATTTAATTAAGGATTGAACTAAGGAAAATATGTCGTAATGTTGTCGAAATTTACTCTCGATCATGTACACTGGTCTCGCTTCTCTTGAAATCATTGACATGATCATTGGTACATGACTACTATTTATTGGAACTCGTATAAATTGGCCGTGATTGATTGTGGGTATCTACATTTAAAAATAGTGAGATGTTGGATTGGGCACGACGAGTGTCCAAGGGCTCCAGTCTCGTCCCCTCGGTAGAGAGCCGGAAACGTACTGTTAACCATAGGGTATAATGATTACTGGCGTTGGAGCTGCACTGGGAGTACTTGTGTGTTGAATGCTACATACATAACCACATGTGCATTCCAATGTGGCATAGATCCTTAGTGCACATTGTGACATCGTGTTTGATTACTATTACATGTTAAAAGTTCTTGCTCGTGACATGCTTGCTTGCTTGCGTGATATGGCCATCCTGCGTTCTTGGAAACACTGCAATCTTGAAAGTACTTGTTCCCTCTTGATCATTCTAGTTCTCAATCATGTTTTAATAGCTTTCTCGTACATACATATCTTGTAATCATGCCTGCCTAGTTCTTAAAACATTAATCATGTATATCATTGCCTGCACATTGAGATGTATATCCTACTGGGCAAGTGTGCTCATTACTTGCTTTTTCAACATTTTAGGTAACACATATGTTGAAGAGGAGAACTAGGCTAGTGATGGGAATGCTACAGAGTAGCGTGGTTCAACCAAAGTATTTCTATTAGTTTACTTGAGACTTAGATTGATGTAATAAGTAGTGAGGTAGTTCAATCTAATGTAATTTTTCTTTTTTGAGTCATTGTTATTTTGGTGCTAGTGGAGTTGTAATGGATGATTATTAAGTCTAGTGGAATGAAAGCTTAGTTATTTTATGGACACATATGTGTGTTGTGTTGGAAATCTAATGCTCTCTAGCTAGAGGCTTATTTGCTGACTGTTCACATCTCGACCATTTATTCATACTCAATATTCTGCTAGCTAATTCTCGGGATGTAACAATTTACTGGTATCAAATCCTAGGAAACAAAATAGGACTTATATGTCTATGGATTTAGAGATACCCGTGAAACTTAGGTCATGAAAATTACATATAGTGCTTGGTGAGAATGGATTGAGACTGGGAATAAGCTAGTTTTATGAACTAAGCACCCCACATTGCTGGGACCTTTCACTCCAAGCATAATGGTAATAAGAGACCAAATATGGGAAACAACATTTGCAATAATAAGAAGATCAAAGTGGAAGGGGAACACATCACAATTTTGCAATAAGTTGGGACACCAAGCGGACGAGTGCTGGAAGAACACCGGTGCTTGCCTGCATTGTGGAAGTCGTGATCACTGCATTCCCAATTGCCCCATGCTAAAAGATCAGGCAGGAGGGAACCAGGTTGTGACAAAGTGTCATGGGCATTTAATGTTGTGATCTAGGCAGAATTGTGATGGCACAACCAGCTAACTAGCCCAACAACCATACTAGTTCGTAGACTTCCCAAGAAGGTCACACATCCTGGGACTACTCCCAAATGAGCACGCTTAACTTCAGAGTTTTTTTCCTACTCGAGCTCTAAAAATGACTAGTCCGAGTTATTGGTGATCTGCTTATTTAATTCATTTAACATATTTTAATATAGGGTATTACAATCTACCCCTCTTATATAAGCGACGTCCTCATCGCCATTCACATATAACACATATTCAAAACCTAGGCAGGTAGGATTCTAGAGGTGGCCCCCACAGGCTCAAGAGGTGGCTCCCACTATGTAGCACTTTGCACCATTATGGCCTCAAGAGGTGGCTCCCATAGTGTAGCAATTAGTTCTTGCCCTTCCGGCTAGGTAAGACTTTGATACCATTTGTGATGTCCCAACCATCTAACTAGCATAAGAGTCATACTAGTTGGTAGACTTTCCAGGAAGGTCACCCACCTGAGACTACTCTCAACTAAGCATGCTTAACTTTAGAGTTCTTTTCCTACTCGAGCTCTGAAAATGACTAGTTTGAGTTGTTGGTAGTCTACTGATTTAGTCTATTTAACATATTCTTATATGGGGTATTATAGGAACACCCTGAAGGAGGAGGTACAGTGGAAGGTACTATTTTTACTAGTCCTTTAGACTTGTCTTATGATATCCTTCTTACTAGTGCATCCCAAAGTGGGGGAGACGATTAGGGGAAAAGTTGGAGAGAAAAAAAAAACCTAATAGTCCTACCATAGCTCATATTGTGAATTAAAATGGAGCCAGATTAACCGTAGAAGAGAGCAAGAGTTGGAATGAATTAAATGGATAGTATTAATGACCTATAGGTGAAGATAGTTGGCATCTATGACAATAAGGCTACAAGGATGTTGATAGAAGCTGAAGTTTATTAAAGATCGGATCTTAAATCATATCAAGGATCCCGATTACCAAGTTCACCCGATTATCTGTGTGAATTTGGGGACCAAATTCTTTTAAGTGGGGGAGAATGCAGCATCCCAAAAATTTTAGTATTTCAAACTTAGAGATAAATTAGGAAAATGTCAATTTAATAATTTAAAACTAGTTAACAACATACACACCATTATTGCATGTGTATAAACGCATCTACTTTTTTTTTCTCTTAAAAATCATAATTTGACTTTAAATAATATTCTCTAATGACCTATAAAGAAATTTGGGCCAATAGAAATCGGTTGGGTCAGATTTAAGAATTATTGCGACTTATTATCCAAAACCTATTATTATGTGTACAAAAGTGAATCATAAACTAAAATAAATATATATGTAGACTCCAAGCAATGTGTGTTGACAGCCCATCATAGGAATTCGACCAATAGATATCTCTTAGCCCATGAATAAATTCAAATAAGGTAATAATATTGGAAATTCATATTAGCCCTAAACCCAATGGTAATATTTTACTGGCGGAGGTTAGAGCTTTGTGTGATGGGTTGAGACTAGCTGATTTCTATGGCTATAGGGTATCTGTTATCTACTCAGATTCAAAGGCACTCGTTCAATCACTTATAAAGGGTGTGTGCTCAGCATGGAAATGCATGTGGTAGTGGAGGAAGGCTAGATTCTATCTTGCCAAGGCAGGGGTGAGGATTTCACATGTCTACAAGGAGTCTAATAAGGTGGCAGACACACTTGCTACCTATGCTTGAGTGGGGGGGTGTTAATAATGTATTCCACTAATTCCATTCCCTCCCCTCTTGTTGTAAAGGCCCCGTCATTATTGATAAGATTGGCATGCCTTCTATTAGACTTGTCTAACTGGCCTTTTGACAGGGGTATATATGCCTCGTAGATGATGCATTTTTTTTTCATAATTTTATTAATAATAAACTAGTCATGGAGCATGCCCACGAGAGTGAGAACATTACTTCCCCCTGGGAGGTAGTGCGCTTAGCTGGTGCATTTTCCCTGTGACCTGCTCTTTTGATTAAAAAAAAACCCAATGGTAATATGGGTCATTCATGTCCAAACATGAGCAATTTCGGACATAATAGGTGTCTAATCCTAAGCCCATTATGTGAACATGAATTTGCTCTCAAATACCTTTCCATTAGAGTTGGGATTAAGAAGGAAATAGCTTATATAGAAGCTCTAGTTATGGTAGAACACCTAGCATGAGAGTAGGAAGCCCCAAACTCGGAATTGAACAACCCTACCTCTATAAAAGCATCTTAAGACCTTTGTGGCTGACCCTAAACACCCATACTTCATTGCTGGATGTTGGAGGAATGCCCAGGAGTGAGGAGGATGATCCAAGAGCTTGGATTCGTGAAGAACTTCATCCGCAAGCCTCTGCTCGACCCTTAGCAACTAGGAAGTTCTAAGTGATCAAAAGTAGGCAATTTTAGGTCAACAATAACATGCCATATACCAAAAGAAAGTTCATCGAGTCTAGTTTTATATGCCCCTATTTTGCCCAATTTTCATTAAGCATGTTAAGAGTATTGAGCGTTTTCCAAACATCATGTAGAGTTAGGGCTTTTATTGTTCATATTATGCTTCACGCATCCTTTTACCAAATTGGGTCAAACTAAAATTATAGATCTCTTCTACTTCAAGTTCCCAACAACTTTTAAGTTCATAGTTTCATCCCAGAAACCCCAAAATCTGAGTTATAGCCCAAGCAAGTCAAGTTACATCGTTTTTATTAAGTCTCTAGGAAGAACTCTAAATCACGACCAGTCCAGAGGTCACGGATTAGAGAGCAGTGTCGCCACGCATCAACCCGTCGCGATTCTGTGTTTTGTATCGACCAGCTCGATGTGATTCAGGCCCTTTCTGACATGGCCTACCACATCAAACTGTGTGCCGTCAGTGTCGATATGATTAGCGTCCATCATAGTCACTATTTTCCATGTATTCCCGCCCTTGAGATTTGTGCTATTTTATATTCGAACTTTTAAAAACTCTTGGATAACGTGACACATTGAGTGGTGGTGACTAGTCTACCAGTCACGATTTATACATGACCTGTCCATCTGTCACGATTTAAATGACACACAACTTATGATCATAATCATGTTTTAACTGGGTACAATCTTTAGCATTAACGATGCCTAAACCCATTGCGATTTTTGTGGCCATCCTGAAACCCTGTTTTCACTTGTTAAGCCTTCAATATCTGTGACAACTGAACCTGTTGCGATTTCTAAAGACTTCTAGAGACCATCCAGTCAATGTTTTACTTTAGGTACTGCATGTGTACAGTAGTTTAAAGTGTTGATAAGCCTGTCCAATGGCCTAAAAGTATCAAACCATTCAAAAATCTTAACAACCTGAAAATCATTCTAAATGCTTTTTAAAAGTCTTGATTGATCTTCCTATCATGTGATTGCTGAAATTCTATCTTGATAAATCTTGCTTGCCTTGCAAACTGAAAATCCATGCCCAAAAGTGAATGAAATCATGATTAATGTAATCATGTCTATCTTGCCATATGTCATGTCATGTTTTCCTTAGTGATTTCTAAATGTTTTATGTGATTGTACGAACATCATGAGGCGCGTCTTTCACTACACACGCAGAATAGGCAACCCTTTCTTGGGAGGATTGGAAACTCTCTATTGGATATTCAGTTTGCCAAATTAGTGACCTTTGCTAACAAGACCTCCGTAAATCTCTTTACTCCATGGATTCCGTCATGGAAACGAGTTGGTTGTACAATTGAAGTTCTCATAAGATAGAGTGCTCTTTCTTTCTCGAATACTTCTTATGAGTGTGATACATTAAACTAGAAACCAAGCCATTTAAGTAAGGATTGAAAAGGAAAATATGTTGTTATGTTGCTGAAATTTACTCTCGATCATGTACACTGTCTTCCTTCTCTTGAAATCATTGACATGATCATTGATACATGACTACTATTTATTGAAACTCTGGTAAATTGGCTATGATTCACTATGGCTATCTACATTTAAAGTTAGTGAGAAGCTAGATCGGGTACGATGAGTGTCCAAGGGCTCCAGTCTAGCCCCCGCGGCAGAGAGCTTGCTTGCTTGATTACTTTACTTGTTAAAAGTTCTTGCGCGCGATGTGCTTGCTTGCTTGCGTGATATGGCCATCCTGTGATCTTGGAAACATTGCTATCTTGAAAGTACTTGTTCTCTCTTGATCATTCTAGATCTCAATCATGTTTTAATGGCTTTCTCGTACATACATATCTTGATAATCATGCCTACCTAGTTCTTAAAATATTTATCACGTATATCATTGCCCGCACATTGAGATGTAAATCCTACTGGACAAGTGTGCTCATTACTTGCTTTCTCAACATTTTAGATAACACAATGTTGAAGAGGAGAACGAAGCTAGTGATGGGAATGCTACCAAATGAAGAGCGTGGTTCAACCATACTATTTCTATTAGTTTATTTGAGAGTAAGATTGATGTTGTAGGTAGTGAGGTAGTGCAATCTAATGTAATTTTTCCTTTCTTGAGTCATTGTTATTTTGGAGTCATTGGTGTTATAATGGATGATTATTAAGTTTACTGGAATGAAAGCTTAATTATTTTTTGGACACATATGTGTGTTGTGTTGGACATTTAATGCTCGCTAGCTAGAGGCTTATTTGCCGACTGTTCATGTCTCGACCATTTATTCATAGTAAATATTCTGCTGCGTAATTCTCGGGATGTGAGAGTTTAGTGGTATTAGATCCTAAGAAACAAAATAGGACTTATATGTCTAAAGACTTAGGGACACTTGTAAAACTTAGGTCATGAAAATTACATATAGCGCCCGGTGAGAATAGGTAGAGACTGGGAATAAGCTAGTTTATGAACTAAGCACCCCACACTACTGGGACCTTTCACACCAAGCATAACGATAATAACAAAACAAATAGGGGAAACAACGTTTGCAATAATAAGAAGATCAAAGTGGAAGGGGAACACATCATGGAGAATTGAAAATTTTGCAATAAGCCAAGACACCAAGCGAACGAGTGCTGGAAGAGGGCCGATGCTTGCATGTGTTGTGGAAGTCGTAATCACCGCATTCTCAACTACCCCATGCTAAAAGATCAAGTAGGAAGGAATCATGTTGTGACAAAGCGTCAAGGGCGTTTAATTGTTGCGATCTAGGCGGAACACCCTAAGGAGGAGGTATGGTGGAAGGTACTATTTTTACTAATCCTTTAGACTTGTCTTATGATATCCTTCTTAATACTACATCCCAAAGTGGGGGAGACGATTAGGGGAAAAGTTGAAAAAAAAAATCTAGTAGTCCTACCATAGCTCATATTGTGAATTAAAATGGAGCCAAATTAACCGTAGAAGAGAGCAAGAGTTGGAATGAATTAAATGGATAGTATTAATGACCTATAGGTGAAGATAGTTGGCATCTATGACAATAAGGGTACAAGGATGTTGGTACAAGCTGGAGTTTATTAAACATTGGATCTTAAACCACATCGAGGATCGCGATTACCAAATTCACCCGGTTACCTGTGTGAATTTGGGGACCAAATTCTTTTAAGTGGAGGAGGATGTAGCACCCCAAAAATTTTAGTAATTCAAAATTATAGATAAATTGGAAAATTGTCAATTTAATAATTCAAAACTAGTTAAAAATATATGCACCATTATCACATGGGCATAAACATCTCTAATTTTTTTTTTCATAAAAAATCATAATTTGACTTTAAATAATATTCTCTAATGAACCATAAAGAAATTTGGGCCAACAGAAATCGATTGGGTCAAATTTAAGATTATTGTTACTTACTATTGTAATTATGAAATAAGTCGGAAAACTCATTATCATTTGTACAAAAGTGAATCATAAACTAAAATAAATGTATGGGTAGACTCCAAATAATGTGTTTTGACAGTCGATCATGGGAATTAGACCAGACATCACTTAGCCCATGAATAAATTCAAATAAGGGTAACAATATTGGAAATTCATATTAGCCCTAAACCTAATAGTAATATGGGTCATTCATGTCCAAACATGAGCAATTTGGGTCATAATAGGTGTCTAATCCTAAGCCCATTATGTGAGCATGAATTTGTTCTCTAATACCTTCCCATTAGAGTTGCGATTAAGAAGGAAAGAGCTCATATAGAAGTTCTAGTCATGGTAGGACACCTACCATGTGATTAGGAAACCTCAAACTCAAAAATGAACAACCCTAGCTCTATAAAACCATCTTAAGACCTTTGTGGCTGACCCTAAACACCCATACTTTGTTGTTGAATGTGGGAGGAATGCCCAAGAGTGAGAAGGTTGATCCAAGATCTTAGATTCGTGAAGAACTTCTTCCACAAGCCTCAACATTGACCCTTAGCAACTAGGAAGTTCTAAGTGATCAAAAGTAGGTGATCTCGGGCTCAACAGTATCATGCCTTATACCAAAAGAAAGTTCATCGAGTCTAGTTTCATATGCTCTGATTTTGTCTAATTTTTGTTAAGCATGTTAAGAGTATTGATCATTTCAAACATCGCACATAGTTAGGGATTTTATTGTTCATATATTGCTTCACGCATCCATAGACAAAATTGGGTCAAACCAAAACTATAGATCTCTTCTACTTCAAGTTCCCAACAACTTTTAAGTTCATAGTTTCATCTCAGAACCCCTAGAATCCTAGTTATAGCCCAAGCAAGTCGATTTACATCATTGTTCTTAAGTCTCTAGGAAGAACTCTAAATCGAGACCAGTCGAGAGGTCGTTGATTACAGAGCAGTGTCACAACACATCATCCCGTCATGATTCTGTGTTTCACGACCAACCAGTCGCATCAAATTTTGTGCCGTTAGTGTTGATATGATTAGCGTCCATCATATTCGTCACTATTTTCCATGTATTTCCGCCCTCGAGATTCGTACTCTTTTATATTTGAACTTTTGAAAACCCTTAGATAATGCGACACATCGAGTCGTCGCGATTTCAAGGTGGTGGTGACTAGTCTACCAGTCGTGATTTATACACGACTTGTCCATCCACCACGATTTAAATGATAGACAACCTACGGCTAGAATCTTGTTTTAATTGTTTACGACCTTTAAAATTAGTGACATCTAAACCCGTTGCGATTTCTGTGGCCATCCTGAAACCTTGTTTTCACTTATTAAGCCTTTGATATCTGCTATGACTGAACCCATAGCGATTTCTGAAGACTTCCAGAGACCATCCAGTCAATTTTTACTTTGGGTACTGCATGTGTACAGTAGCTTAAAGTATTGATAAGTCTGTCTAGTGGCCTAAAAGTCATCAAACCATGTAAAAATCTTAACAACCTGAAAATCATTCTAAATGCTTCTTGAAAGTCTTGATTGATCTTCCTATCATGTCATTGTTGAAATTCTATCTTGATAAATCTTTCTTGCCTTACAAACTGTAAATCCATGCCTAAAAGTGAATGAAATCATGATTAATATGATCATGTCTATCTTGCCATATGTCATGTCATGTTTTTCTAAGAGCTTTCAGATTGTTTTATGTGATTGTACGAACATCGTGAGGCACGTCTTTCACTACACATAGGCAGGGCAATCCTTTCTTGGAGTATTGGAAACTCTCTGTCGGACATTCTATTCTGCCAGACTAGTGACCATTCCAACAAGACCTCTGTAAATCTCCTTACTCCATGGATTCTCTCATGGAGACTAGTTGGTTGTACCATTGGAGTTCCCAGAAGATAGAGTGCACTTTCTTCCTCGACTACTTCTTGTGAGTGCGATACTTTCAACTAGAAACCAAGCCATGTAAGTAAGGATTGACTAACGAAAATAAGTCGTTATGTTACCGAAATTTACTCTCAATCATGTACACATGTCTCACTTCTCTTGAAATCATTAACATGATCATGATACATGACTACCATTTATTGAAACTCGTGTAAATTGGCCATAATTTTTTTTTTTTTAAAATAAAGCGATATCTAGACTGATACGACAAAGGTGTGACCTCCAATGTCACAATCAGGTAGACAGATTTTATATAAAGAGGAGCATGAAAGAAGAAAGAAGTACATAGGCAACGGGGGCACAAGCTGAAGACACCCTACACAGAGGGTCAATAGTAAGTAACACATCAGCCAAGAAATCAAAAGATCAGTCTTGTAATTCCCCGGCAGAATTTATGCGTTGAAGTGAAGTATTATGAGTTATGATTCTGGACTTTGGTTGTGGCGGTGCTGGAGGGACAAATGGGTGAACCCAATCCTGTGTAGAGTTTCCAGGTCACAGACGCAACCTCCTCTCCTAATATGTTTTTGATCTTATATTGCATAGGGAGGTAGATCACGTGGCCGCCTGAACTTGCCTCCATGCACGATTGGGGAGGTGTTGCGGGTGTGCAGCAAATGGAAGATGGATGGTGGAAGGCCCTGCTGGGGGCTGGTTGCTGTCATGCAAATCTTTGTTCTTTTGGTCTTCTTGTGCAGAGCTTCAGAAAATGACATATGCGGGGTAGATGGCGAGGCTTGCACTCCAGATGAAGAGGTGTTCTGTGCTAGAAACTTGACAGCAGGGGTCCAAGAGGGAGCGTCGGCGCTCAGATTTGACGAAGCAGAAGGCGGTAGAGCTTCCTCAGAAGGAGCAGCAGTGGATGACTGTATGGTATTGGCATCGGGTGGTGATGAGGCCTCTTGCACAGCTGAGGCAGCAGGAGGCACTGGCACCTCTGTGTGACTAGTAGCTGCACTGTGAAGTTGAGAGCAGAGATGAGCAGTAGCAAGGGGTGCAGCAAGCACCTGGTACACAGAGACACCTATCTTGGTTGGGGGATGATCATCGGAAGTTAGATCTGGGATAGTGGCATTGGCAACTGGGGAGGGGTCGACCCCAAGTGTAACGTCCTGCGTTTTTCGGATCTTTGTGGATCCTTGTTTAGCGGGTTTGGTGGCCAGTGTGTGACCCATTAGCCTATGTTACAGGTGCTTCCATGCGTTGTGAGGCTTCGTGGGCCGACAGATTGGGCCCAAAGTGCTCATAGGTTTTCTGCCTGTGAACGCGACAGGAGTGTGCGTCGCGTTCTGAACGCGACGGCCTTGGTGGTCGCATTCACGTTGCCGCTGTTTTGGGTTGTCGTTGCATGTGCGCCGCGTGGCACGTTGGGTGGCCATGCTGACATCAACAGTGGGAAGGCAACGGCCTCCTATATCGCATTCAGGTCGAGACGTAGGGCTACATCGCGTTCCCAACTACTGTGCGTTTTTAAGGAGGTTTGGCCAAACAGAGCTGCAGTGTGTTCTGTTCAGCCACGGAAGGAGTTGTTGCGGTTTCTTGGGGCGATTCGGGGTTCCGGAGGAGGTTTTGGCACGCTCTCGCCCGAGGACGTCACGTGGAGCGGGGGAGGACGCCATATCATGCGTTGTTTTGCTCGTTCTTCATGAAGGTAGGGAGTTTCCACCTTACCTTGTTGTGTGGATTGCCCGTGGAACATGTTTCAGTTGTTTAACGCTTTAGAACAGTAGATACCATGGTGGGCAATGAAATGAGCATGAAAACCAGGTTGAAACATCGTTAGGGTGGTTTGTATGGATAATCCGAGAGAGTCCTGGATTAGGGTTTCGCCTGTGAAGGCGACGGCCTAGAGTGTCGCGTTCTGAATGCGATAGCCCGATCTGTTGCGTTCTGATCTTGAACGTGACATATCGAAGGGTCGCGTTGTGATGGCGACCAAGGACCCTGTCGCGTTAGCAGGTCCAAGGGGCTTTATGTGATGCATATTGACGTGATTATCTGATTATCGTGGTGCGTGGTGCATGGTTTTGGTAGGCAATGCATTGGTACATGCAGCGCCCCTCGAGCGTGGTGTTTGAGGGGTTAGCGTGATGTTTACGTAGTTGTGGTAGTGTTACGTGTGTGAGTGTGCGCATGGCACATACACTATTGTGGTGTAACGGTTGTGTTTCATTGTGATGGTGGGCAGTGAGGTTCTAGTGTGAACTTAGCCTTGGTTCTTGGCATTCACTATAAGTTATTTAAGATGGTTTAATCATTATAGTATTAGTATGATTAGTAAGTGATTATTGTGTAATGAGTTTAATGTGGCAATGGAGGTCACGAGGTGAACATGATAGGCCAGGTATGGTTGGTTACTGTGGTTTATGTGTGTGTCTGTATAGGTTAGCTTGTGGGTCACAAAGTGACTAAGACAAGCTATTCCTCACACTTGTACCGTGGTTTGTAATAAGGGATATGTATGTATGTATACATCGTGGTTTGTGTGTTGAGGTTGGTGGTCCGCAGGCCTATTCCAGAATGCCTCTTCAGCTGGTGTTGCCCCACATTTTTATGAGCCAAGCATGTTAGTTCTCGAGGCTTGTCCTGGTATTGGGTACCGTCAAGGTCTATGTCATCTGTCCTGGGACACCTCACTCCTGTGTTTGAGTGGTACGTCCGGCTGAGGGAAAGACAATGGGGGCAGCGACTGTGTTTGTGGGTGTGCAGTTGCTGTAGCGCGCCGTGGTTGGGGGTACGGGACACCAGATAGACGTATAGTCCCAAGCTAGTCCTGTGTTTCCAGTGCCTCATTTAGGAGCTCAGGCCGGCGGACCTAAGGTGCCAGGCATGGGCCTGCAACTGTTGGTCTGTAGGTGTGGTGTTGGTTGATTTCTCACACTATTCTTTGGCTTGTGCTTGTGGAGCGGCAGTTGGACCTTTCGTCCGTGACTGTGAGATGAGAGGTAGTTCTTGTGTTGTGTTGTCCGGGTTGGATACTGGCATCATGAACCAGTAGTCCGTTCTCGTGTGGTGGTGTCATTCCTTTCCGACTCGTGCTTTGCCACAGTGGTGGCTCGTTGGTTAAGGTGTTACCCGTTGTGGTGTGTCCTGTGGTGTGGACAGTACTGGTTGTGGTTTCGTGGTGGTATCTCGTGGAGGTAGGTACCTGTACCTTCGTGGGTACTTGGTTTTGTGGTACATTGGTACCAGTCCCTTCAGGTGTTGAGGTGGGACTTGTGTTCTGTGGAGGTCATGGTGATGGAGACCTTCCACTCGTTGTATTTTACCCTTCCTCGGGTAAGCTTCTGATTATAATTTCAGTGTATGATGGATTGGCCAGTTGTAGCCAGGCCACTACTATGTGTGTGGCTTTTGACATATCTGGTTTGGGGAATATTGGACCAGCTCTTGGTCAACAGTCCTGTTACCCATGTATTTGGGGTTCGCCTATGAGCTTGTAGCCTAGGCAGCGGTTTGCCTATGTAGCTTGTAGCTTAGGCGACCAGTTGTGTAATAAGGTGCCTGTGTGGCTTGTGGCCTAGGCATTGTTATTGTGGCGGGCTAGTGATGTTGTGCTAGTCCTATGTTTCTCTTTCTTTCCGAGGACTTTATGTTTATTTATGTTTATGTTTAGTTGTTGGTTATTATAATGTTGTGAGCATGTTATGGTTTGTCTATCGGTGTTGCCAGTGAGATCCTCTAGGATTGAGGTCTCTTCAGTGTTGGTGTGTGTTTTGGGTGGTCCCTATGAGTCTGTTACTTATTGAGGCTCACTCCCCTACAGTTCTTTTCAGAACTTACCGTTGGTATGACTTGCGAAGGCGTTGTGACAGACTTGTACCACCAGTAGTAGGTTAGTTGTGTTGTGTGAGCTTGTACCCCCTCGGGGTATGCCCCATGTAGTTGTACTTTTACTTAGATATGTAATGAGGTATTGGGAAGTTGTAAATTGATATATGCAGATATGAGCACATGTACTTTCTTGTGTCTTATATGCTAGGCGTCTTTTATATCTTACTGGACACGTGTATGAGCTACCTTGCGAGACTTTTGGTCTGTTCGCGGGAGGCAGATCTGGATATGGAGCCATTGGGCATAAATATCCAGGGCCGTTACAATGGTATCAAAGCGATGGTCCAGTTAGAATATGAAAATACCTTGAGGTTAGAATGTCCCAAGACATGGTTTAATGTCCACTGCTGGTAGTAAGTCTGTGGTTTATGTGATTCCCAGTGTGGTTTTCACATGGGTTTTTGATATGTGAATTGTGTGTCATTGTTTGTTAAATGACAGTTGTTAGAAATGGCAGAGAAATGTGTATAGTTGTAAGGAAGATGGTAGTTGCGGTAGTTGTTAAGGAACGTTAGGGATAGTGGTACAGTGTGAGGTCACATCAGGATGCCAGTTGCGGGTAAAGTGACAGTTGTTTAAAGGTTCTTATTTATAGAAATTGAAGGGATTAGTGAATTCAATTATGGAATCTAGTAAAGTATTTTAGTGAGGATCAAAGTTGGCAGAGACAGGTATAAGGTAATGATATGATGGGATAGCAGAGGGAACAATGTTATGACGAGGAATAGAACAATGCGATCAGGGTTGTTGAATGCGTGAATTGTGCCTGAGAATTTTAGCAGAAGTAATTATTGTATTTGAAATCTGTATTAATAAATGTTAAGAAGCAGCGTAATTCGTGATATGCCAGGTTGAAATGATTGAGTGAGGTAGTTTAGTTTGAGATGAGGTAAGGATAAACAGAGGAGTAGCAATGTGTGGCAGTCAGATTAAGTGTATTTGTGATTAGAGATGGTTGCAGTAAAGAGTTTAAGAATAGTGTTGTTGTGAGTAATGGTGGTAATAAAAAGATTGATAGAAGATTAGTGTAAGTATGTGCAGAGGTGATTGGTTAAATAAAGAGAGAATAAAGGAAGATCAGTGCGCAGTTAGACTTTTCTGAGAATTTCATAAGAGAGATATTTGTTTGGCAAGTGACAGTTTGTGAAGATTGCATAGAATGGTTTGTTAAAGTGTTAAAAATAAGGTTAATGATATTTAGAAATTGGGTATAGTTTGTGAAGAAGAGAGGTAAAATTGGTCAGAAAAGATTGAAGCTAAGGTTAAGAATGTTTGGAATAAGATAGAGTTATGAGAGTTAGATAGAAAGAGATGGATAGCTGAGAAGTAGTTAAGCAGCAACAGGTAAAGTGGAATAACTAGGAATTAAAGTAAGATTTAATTGAAAGGATAGCAGTAAGTATGATGTAAGAGCAATAATCTCAGCATTAGAAAGTAAAGCAGCAAATGGAACAGAAATCAGGTAGAGAAGATTATGGTATTTAAAGAGATCAATTTCAGGTCATGGCTTTAGCAGTTGTCAGTAAAGGATGTTTGTGTAATAGCAAGAATTGCAGTGTGAAAGGTAAGTGTGATAAGCCAGATACAGAATAATTACGGGAATGCTTTGCAGAAATGATATTATCCTTGATGCAATTAGCAAGTTATTGATTAGAGAAAGAAAGAATATAGTATATTATGAAATAGTGTGCAGAACAGTGAACAGCTTAAGGTCAGATGGTACCTAATTGAGAGAAAGTTTAATAAAGCTAAAGGTAGAATGTGCAGAATTAATTGAGCAGTTTTATTTGCTGATTAAAGAATATAATGTTATAGCAATAAAAGCAGATATTTTGAATGATTATGTAATAGATTGATTGGATTAATCAGAGAATGTTATTTAAATAAGAAAGGAATGTAAAAAGTAAGGTATGTCAGTAATGGTATGGCAGGATTCAGAATTAAAGTATGTGGTACAATTAGAATTGAAGTATTAGAGGATGTAGTCTAGAAATTTCGATATTTTCTTCTAGCATTGATTAATTGAGTAAAGTGGTTTGAAAAGTGATAAAGGTTAATATTGAATCCAACTGGAGTCGGAATAATAATGAAACTGCGAGGCAATTATGAATGATAATGGGAGCAGAATTTATGGAATATTTTCAAGTTATCCGAAGTTTAAGTGATTAAAAGAAAGTTTGAGGTTGTTGCACTGTTAAGTAAAGAGGCAGTGGTTTTTGGCTAGAAAGGAATGAAGATAGTATGGACAGTAGTATAGAGAGGCAGGAATTCAGTTATGGTAATGTGATTTTCTTGAGAAGTTGGCAGTTGAGAATGTGAACACAGATAAAGTAGAGTAGCAGTTGGCAGTGATAAGAAGATAATGGAATGGTATCGAGGAATTTGAGAAATTAAGCAAGGTTTAGCAGGGCAAAATACCTAAAAGTAATAGAGTAAAGTGCAAGGTTTTAAGCAAGAGAGAGGCCCAGAAAGAAATGTGCAAACACAGCCAGGAAAAATGTCGAAATAGGTTGAGTCCAAGGAGATAAAGCATCAGTAGCAGGGTAGAATCACCTACAGCTGAAAAGTATAGAAAGGGCAGAATGAACAATCAGGCAGAGCAATTATGAAATAAATTAAAGAAAAGGGAAGTTGAACAAATACGGAAATGAATGGATGAATCAGTTAGTACATAATGATTTGGAAGGCAAGTGCAAAGAAAGTGTATCCTACTTGTTCTGTGTATAGCTTTGCTTCTTTTTAGGTGATAATTCGGGTTAATGTGCTTCGTTTTGAATGTCGAGGACGACATTCCTTTTTAGGTGATAATAATGTAACGTCCCGCATTTTTTGGATTTCATGGTCCGTGTTTAGCGGGTTTGGTGGCCAGTGTGTGGCCATTAGCCTGTGTTATAGGTGCTTCTATGCGTTGTGAGGCTTCATGGGCCGGTAGATTGGGCCCAAAGCACTCACAGGTTTTATGCCTGTGAACGCGACAGGGGTGTGCGTCGCATTCTGAACGCGACGGCCTTGGTGGTCGTGTTCATGTTCCCGCTGTTTTGGGTTGTCGTCTGCATGCGCGCGCGTGTCAACATTGGGAAGGCGACGGCCTCCTATGTCGCGTTCAGGTCACAACGTAGGGCTACATCGCATTCCCAACAGCTGTGCATTTTTAAGGAGGTTTGGCCAAACAGAGCTGCAGTGTGCTCTGTTCAGCCATGGAAGGAGTTGCTGTGGTTTCTTGTGGCGATTCGGGGTTCCGGAGGAGTTTTGGTGCGCTCTCTCTGCGAGGACGTCGCGTGGAGCGGGGGAGACGCCGTATCATGCGTGGTTTGCACGTTCTTCGTGAAGGTATGGAGTTTCCACCTTACCTTGTTGCGTGGATTGCCTGTGAAACATTTGAGTTGTTAACGCTTTAAGAACAGTAGATACCATGGTAGGGCAACGAAATGAGCATGAAAACTAGGTTGAAACATCGTTTAGGGTGGTTTGTATAGATAATCCAGAGAGGGGTTCCTGGTTTTGTATGTGAAGGCGACAGCCTAGGGGTCGCGTTCTGAACGCGACAACCCGATCTGCCGTGTTCTAATCTTGAACGTGACATATCAAAGGGTCGCGTTCTGATGGCAACAAGAACCTTGTCACGTTAGTAGGTCCAATGGGCTTATGCGATGAATGTTGACATGATTATCTGATTATCATGGTGCGTGGTGCATGGTTTTGGTAGGCATTGCATTGGCACTTGTAGCGCCCCTCAAGCGTGGTGTTTGAGGGGTTAGTGTGATGTTTACGTAGTTGTGGTAGTGTTACGTGGTGTGAGTGTGCGCATGGCGCATACACTATTGTGGTGTAACGGTTGTGTTTTGTCGTGATGGTTGGGCAGTGAGGTTCTAGTGTGAACTTAGCCTTGGTTCTTGGCATTCTCTATAAGTTATTTAAGATGGTTATCATTATAGTATTAGTATGATTAGTAAGGATTATTGTGTAATGAGTTTAATGTGGAAATGGAGGTCATGAGGTGACCAATGATAGGCAGGTATGGTTGGTTACTGTGGTTTATGTGTGTCTGTATAGGTTAGCTTGTGGGTCACAAAGTGACTAAGACAAGCTATTCCTCACACTTGTACCGTGGTTTGTAATAAGGGATATGTATGTATGTATACATCGTGGTTTGTGTGTTACCGAGTTTGGTGGTCCGGCGCCTATTCTAGAATGCCTCTTCAGTTGGGTGCCCCACGTTTTTTATGAGCCAAGCATGTTAGTTCTCGGGGCTTGTCCTGGTATTGGGTACCGTCAAGGTCTGTGTCATCTGTCCTGGACACCCTCACTCCTGTGTTGAGTAGTACGTCCGGCTGAGGGAAAGATGACTGGGGGCAGCGACTTGTGTTTGTGGGTGTGCAGTTGCTTGTATCGTGCTCGTGGTGGGGGTACGGACACCAGTAGACGTACTGGTCCCCAACTAGTCCTGTGTTTCTAGTGCCTCACTTTAGGGAGCTTGGGCCGGAGTCCCTAAAGGTGCCAGACATGGGCCTGCAGCTGTGTGGTCTGCAAGTGTGGTGTTGGTTGGTGTCCATTGTTCTTTGGCTTGTGCTTGTGGAGAGGCAATTGGACATTTCGTCTGTGACTGTAAGACCTAGAGGTAGTTCTTGTGTTGTGTTGTTCGGGTTGGATACTGGGGTCATGAACCAGTAGTCCATTCCTATATGGTGGCGTCATTCCTTTCCGAGTCGTGCTTTGCCACAGGTGGTAGCTTGTGTGTGTGACTCGTTGGTAAGGTGTTACCCGTTGTGGTGTGCCCTGGTGGACACAGTATTGTTGTGGTTTCATGGTGGTACCTCGTATAGGTAGGTACCTGTACCTTCGTGGGTAGCTTTGTGTTGTGGTACATTATGTACCAGTCCCTTCAGGTGTTGAGGTGGACTTGTGTTCTGTGGAGGTCATGTGGTGAGTCTTTTCACTCATTGTGTTTTACCCTTCCTCGGTTAAGCTTCCGAATATAATTTCAGTGTATAATGGATTGGCCCGTTGTAGCCAGTCCCGCTACTATGTGTGTGGCTTTTGACATATCGTGGTTTAGGTAATATTGGACTAGCTCTTGGTCAGCAGCCCTGTTACCCATGTATTTGGGGTTCACCTGTGAAGATTGTAGCCTAGGCTGCGGTTTGCCTGTGTAGCTTGTTGCTTAGGTGACCAGTTGTTGTAATAAGGTGTCTGTGTGGCTTATGGCCTAGGCATTGTTATTGTTGGGCAGGCTAGTGATCTTGCGCTAGTCCTATGGTTTCTCTTTCTTTCTGAGGACTTTATGTTTATTGTTATGTTTATGTTTAGTTGTTGGTTATTATAATGTTTGTGAGCATGTTATGGTTTGGCTATCGATGTTGCCAATGAGATCCTCTAGGATTGAGGTCTCTTCAATGTTGTGTGTTGTTTTTGGGTGGTCTCTACTGAGCCTGTGACTTGTTGAGGCTCACTCCCCTACAGTTCTTTTCAGGGCTTACCGTTGGTATGACATGCAAAGGCATTGTGGCAGACTTGTACCACCAGCAGTAGTGTTAGTTGTGTTGTGTGAGCTTGTGCTCCCTCGGGGTATGCCCTAGGTAGTTGTACTTTTTAATTGGACATGTAATGATGTATTGGGACAGTTGTAAATGATATATGCAGATATGAGCACATGTACTTTCTTGTGTCTTATACTGCTGTGGTGTCTTTTATATTCTTACTGGACACATGTACAAGCTATCCCTTGAGAGACTTCAGTCTGTTCGCGGGAGGCGGATCTGAATATGGAGCCTTATTGGGCATAAATATCCAGAGCCGTTACACCAAGTTCAATAGCCGGCTGCTGGGTGAGCAGTGGCTGCTGGCGTTGGCAAATTGGCCATAATTGATTGTGGGTATCTACATTTAAAAATAGTGAGATGCTGGATTGGGGACGGCGAGTGTCCAAGGGATCTAGTCTTGCCCCCTCGACAAAGAGCTTGCTTGCTTGATTACTGTTACATGTTAAAAGTTCTTGCTTGTGACGTGCTTGCTTGCTTGAGTGATATGGCCATCCTGCGTTCTTGGAAACTCTGCTATCTTGAAACTACTTGTTCTATCTTGATCATTCTAGTTCTCAATTATGTTTTAATAGCTTTCTCATACATACATATCTTGATAATCATTGCCCTCACATTGAGATGTAAATCCTACTGGGTAAGTGTTCTCATTACCTACTTTCCCAACATTTTAGGTAACATAGTTGTTGAAGAGGAGAACTAGGCTAGTGATGGGATTCCTCCAAGTGAAGAGCATGGTTCAACCATATTATTTCTATTAGTTTATTTGAGAGTTTATATTGATGTATTAGGTAGTGAGGTAGTGCAATCTAATGTAATTTTTCCTTTCTCGAGTCATTATTATTCTGGAGTCACTGGAGTTGTAATGGATGATTATTAAGTTTAATCGAACAAAGGCTTAGTTATTTTATGGACACATATGTGTGTTGTGTTGGAAATCTAATGCTCACTAGTTAGAGGTTTATTTGCCGACTGTTCACGTCTCGACCATTTATTCATACTAAATTTTCCGCTGTGTAATTCTCGAGACATGACAGTGTCTCTTTTTAGAGAACTTAATTCAGTCAGAATTTTTTTTGAAAATAGTGCAGCCATGAGAGACAAATGTACTTTATGACCTTTATCACATAGTTGACTTATGCTAAGCAGATTATAATCCAGTCCTTCTATGAACAGTACATCATCAATTGAATTGGTCAGGTTCTTACCCACTTTACCTATTTCGATGACTTTCCTTTGTTGTTACCTCCGAGTTACATGGCTACTCTTTTTCAATCAGTAAGCAAAATTTACCTTTGTCCCCCATCATATGCCTTGAGCAGCCACTATCGAGATACGATTGATTGTGTATGGCTGCATGACATTCTTACAAAATAATTCAAAAAGAGATTTGGAACCCAAGCACATTTGGGTCCCATCAGCCGAGTCAACTCTACTAAACATGAGAGCATGCTTTTCGGAATCCACGCACGTCTTCTTGTAGTGGTTTGTTATTATTTTTGAGATTTTTTTTTTCATATCAGCCTCTTTCTTAGTTTCATGAAACTTTGATGTTTTGGCCTTTTCATAGTGTGGAACTTGTTAGTGAGTTGAGGCTTATTGCTCCAATGAGTAGTCCAAGGGCATAGAGAGTGCCAAACATCCTAGGGTGTTTTGGCTGACTAGGCCTAGCATAAGTTTGGACAGTGATTGGTGTAGCACCCAGGAATTTCGATAATTGGAAAATAGGAGATAAAAAGAAAGAGTATTTAAACTAGCTAAAACATACACACTGTTATCACATGTGCAATAATGTATCTAAAAGTTATGTAAAAATAGTAGTTAGACTTTAAATAATATTCCCTAATGGCCCATAAAGAAATTGGGCCAAGAAAATTCTCTTTGACCAAGTTTTAAGAATTATTGCGACATATTATCATAATTAAGAGGGGTCCAAAACCAAAATAAAATTATGGTAGGCTTTAAATAATGGGTATTAGCAACCTAATGGGAGAAACAAGGCGAGAAATGTCTCTTGGGCCATAAGTTAATTCAAATAGAAAAATATCCCAAAATTCAACAATCCTGATTAAGTGAGGTTAAATGAATAAATTCTCACCCAATACACTATTAGTGGGCCACCATTGATTCCAAATCGTGGGTACAGCTTAAAGGAAGGTTACCTAGTTTGTTCCCATCACTAATTGGGAGAGAAATCTCAAAAAGATGGCAACGACTCTCAAATTCATAGCCTTAGTTTCCTAATCCCACTAGGACTACTAAACACCCATCTCTCTATAATTGAGCCCCTTTCTGCCATGCGATGCCCCTAGGGTGTTTTTTGGATTGCTGCTGGAGGTTGGGAAGTGAGGGAGTAGGCTTGGCATTGTGGGCTTCTTCCTCTTCCCAACTAGTTCACTACTACGACCAAAAGTTAAGACGAGTTTTGATAGTGTTCAAAAGTTAGTGAAACCACGACCATGCCTAGCCATATACCATTAGAAAGGTCTTTGAGTCTAGTTTCTTTTAAGAGTATTTTGCCCAATTTTTATATAGTAGTTCATGAGTGTTAAGAGGAGTTTGAATGGCTATCAACCTAGGATTTCTAAGGGGCATTGGAAGTCTTTCACTTAAAAGGTAGGTCTTCTCTAGGTCAAACTCTAATTAACTTCATCCGTGCATGCTTAATCATGTTTAGATCATGAGAAAGCTTTTTTACCAATTTATCTTATGTCATACCTTTTGACTGATATTTCCAATTTCCCTGATCTGTTTGCATGCTTTATATCTCTCGAGTTAGTCTATCTAAAATCTTGAAATTTTTACTGTAACATCCCCCTTGAGCTACTTTGAAATAAAACCAACCTTGCTTCATTTTGTGGTCTATGGAGAGAGTAGTGACCAAAATACCTATACTATGTCAGAATTCTCACATCCATCCCACAGTGATAAGTTACTAGGTAAACGAACCCAGATCTGTAATTTCTCATGTCTGTAGGTTAAGATAGAAGTCTAGTCAACCATAGAACTGAAAGTCCCAATTTTTATACCCTATACAGAGAGTATTATCCTTACAAGTTCCCCGTGTCAAAGATAGTTTGAATGGAAGTCGAAATAGGCCAAAAGGGCAACCATAAGTTTCAGAATATGACAGGTCGACTTGTTCCCTTAAAAGGGCGACAGGGACCATGTCACCTTCTCACTTAGATGTGACAGTCAAGGTGCCGCCTTCCAATGTGAAGGCGACAACCATTGTGTCACCTTCTTAAGGCGACAACAGGTAGGTTGTGTTCTTCAGTAGGAGGCCAAACAACCCCGTTTCATCTAATTTTGTCATTTCTTGGTTCCGTTGAAGTGGTATAAGTTAATATGCATTAATCAAACCATAGAAATAGGGTTAATGGCTTGAACATGATTCTAAATGACATTAATGAGTCTCCAATTTGCCTAAAATGATAACTTGCTAAATATGCCACTTGCTAAATATGGACATGCATCCAAGATTACTGCATGTTAAATGATTATAAATTATTGGAAACTTGAGTACATGATTGCACTTGCAACACCTGACACCTTCACATGTGTAGAATAGGAACACTCCTCCGTGTTTGATGGACTCTCCACTAGGTCTTCCTCTTGTTGGACTATGACATCTTCAAGAGAGACCTCTGTAAGTCTCCTCTGACCACGGATTCCTATGTGACCGATGATCTGGTTGTACCATTAAATCTCTGAACCCACTGTCATGAAACATGCCATATCTTATGATGTGTTTCGTTTGGCCTATGTATGTGTTTGATCCGATTGTCAATGCGACATACCCTTAGTGTGCAATGATAAACATACTGCCTAACAACCATATGTTTTACCAAAACTCTACCAGTAAACCAATTTGACTAGGTAGACAAGTGTCTTACCCTTGATAATGTCACATTGATTGCACGTGTCATTGTCCTGTCATCTTCTCTATATAATCTGTGTAAGGCCCTCAAACTTTGTTCTCATTATTCGGATTTTGTCATATAATACTTAGTTGCTTTTGTGTATATTGTTTATGTGAATACGTGCATATATGTATATACGTACTTATTTATGTATAAATATTATCTTTATTTAATGGTGCATATTGTGTTTAAATTATACAGGGCATATTGTATGTATTTGTATATGATGTATATATGCTATTTGATGTTTCTGTTTTCTAGTCGAGATGCCAATAAACGTCAACATCCATTGACGTTGAGGGCATGTTGACGTCAACTAGTGTGTCGTTGACTCAGAGTCGGTGTCCAGGATGGACGTTTATTTCTTGTAAACGGCAGCAAATGTCCGTTTACTTCTCCGTTTTGCATGCGATTTCAGATCTGGAAACTGTTACGTTTTCCCCAGTTCTAGATTTGGAAACTACCCTCCAACGGTAGGATTCCAACCTATGCATTACCCAAACCCATTGTCCCTATAAAACACCCCGTTTTCACTCAGATTAAGTCTTTTGGAATCTTGCAAAACCTAGGGCTTTCTGTGGGAAAACCCGAACTTTGGCGACTTGGATCTAGCGATTGTGTGCATCTTCCGACGACCTTCATTGATTGGAAGAGGCTCTTGACATTGAGGAAGCTTCCCCGACTCCGGTGTGCGACCTACATCAACAGAATGACCGGATCTGGGAGGTTTTTGAGCACCTTCTTGGCTTGGCCGAGGAGGGCTTCTTTGAAAAATTAATCTCATTAGACAATTTTTCTTAGGCAAGTAATCGAGAGATTTCATCCCTGCACATGTCCTTTAGGTCTTAGGATTTTTGCAGATTTTTCCTCGTGTCCTGGAACATCCAATTCCCCTTGTGTATTGCGTTCAGTCTATGTTTTTTGCAGACAGGAACTTGACGACAAGCTTGCTGCCGTCAAGAACTTGTGTTGGCGGCAACATCGTGTGCCGTTATTCCGGTTGGCGGCAACCCTTTGCTGCCATGTTCTTTAAGTTTTACAGAATGGCTGTTTTGATCTCTGTGGTATGTTTGTCGGTTTTCTGGGTATATGTGCATGCGGTAAAAATTATATGTGGTCAGGTACAGTCAGTAGGTTATGTCATGAGGATATGTCAAATTTCTATATACAGTTCTATTTATTGAAATTTCTGTAATTGGACATTGAGCATGATCTGACCATAATAAATCCTTAATAAATATATCCATTGTGTATTAGGATTCCATAATTTTTCATGATTTTATGATGGCTGTTTTCAGGTTTGGAACTGTTAAGTATGACTATTTTACTGTGAATCATGTTTAAATGGGTTTATTAATAAATTTGCATGTGACCTGTTTTAATTGTTAAAATTTTCTTTACAGTTTCTAAAAATATGAAAATTTAGGTATGTGACATATGATCTGTGTGAGGCCTGTGATAAAAATTTCGTTCTATTTTGATAACAGTAGGTACCGTTATTAGTTAATAAGACATATGACTATGATAAACATGTTTAAGTTTAATCATGTGGAATACAATGATTAGAAGCATGATTAGGACTGTGTTATGAGTTATTTGTCATTGTGAAACAGTAACATCATGCTCTGTGAACTGAAGCATGTGCGTTTATTTAAAATGCATGTAAATGTGTTAAACAATGCATGTGAATTATGTAAACAGTGTGATAAAGTGTGAATGTGTAAAATTGTGCCGAGATTGACACTACTACCATAGAGGGCTGTGGTGCCGTATTGTAGTAAAGTCCCTACGGGAAGGCTCAATGTGTGTGATATCCTATGGACATTAGGATGAAATCCTGGAGGTGGACAAGTACCACTGGTTAGGGTGGAGAGGGCTTCTCCCGGTTCTACGCAGTTAACCAAGATTCGTCACTGTGTTGCCTAGGTGACGGGTATGTGTATGTGATGTGTGTCCTTATGGTGGTTTGGACTATGTGTCACTGCAATTAAGTTTATAAAGTGTGCAAATGTGAAAAGTGAACATGTGATAGTAAAATGTGAATATGTTAGTACGTGTAAAGATGTGAGTTCATGAGAATGTGATTTATTCATATTAAAACAGCAAGTTAAATGCATGGATAAGTGTTATAATTGCATGATAAATGATTAGATATCATGCTAGGTGTGTTATTCACCATGTACATAATTGCATGCTTTAACTGCGTATAATTGTGAAATGATTTGAATGAAATTTGAACCTTTGAATCATGTTGGATATAATGTGTAGAAAGCATGCTATAGGTTTTCATGTTTAATTGTTTAAGTGATGTGAAGCATGTACCATGTGGTTTCCCTCTTGTTTAAAAATAGCACGTATATGTGACATATGTAAGGATGCTATCTTCGGATTGCTTGCTGGGTCTTTTTAGAAGACTCATTCTTGCTTTGGCGTACAGGTGAGGCAGGTACCTTCATTCCTGAGGAGGAAATAGTGAGGAGCGACTCCGAGCGCAAGGAGTAGGTTCACTTGTGGACGTTACTACGTTGTTACTTTCTTTTCATAGTGTAAACTTTGAAATTGTATAATTCATATGGACAATGTATTTTATTTGGACACGTAATAATGTGGACTGTGTTATTTCATTTATTTCTATATAGACTGTGGATTATGTGATGATGATGGAATGAGAAAAATATATTTATTTCCGCTGTACTATTTTGATATACATGTACATCTGAATCTATTATTTAGTGTTGGGTAAATGTCCCTCTGTGACGGCGTTCTTTATACCGACGTGGATTGGTATAATCGTACCAGTATAAGGAGGGTCATTACAGAGATTGGTATCAGAGAGAAGGTTGAGATTGTACATGAATATACCATCATCTTCACAATATGCTAAGTCTTTATAGAATTTGTCCATATATGTAGAAAATGTCTAATAATGAATGAAAGAGAGTTAAGAAAATGGTTAGGACTAAATAACTTAGTTTCTAACTAGACTAAATTATTTTACAGGCTATGGCTACTCGTGGTAGGCGTGGTGCCCAGGCTCGAGATGACGAGCAGAGGCGTGAGGACAGGGGTGAGCAGCAAGCCCCAGCACCACAAGGTCCTACAGTACTTCCTCCACCACCGTCTGTGGATTATGGACTATTCATGCAAGGTCTGGTTCAGGCTATGCAGACCCAGGCGCATACTCAGGCAGCACTGCAGGCTCAACTGCAGGCTCAGGTTAGAATTGTTAAATAGAGTAGCCTATTTTTATTCAATGTATGGTTGTTATATGTGTTGCTTATATTGCTTGTTGTCGCAGGCTCAGGCTCCAACTCCAATTCCTCAGGAGCGAGGCCATGGTGGTCCTTCCATCATGGAGAGATTCAAGAGGATGGCTCCACCCTCTTTTAAGGGGGCGAGTCAGCCACTTTTGGCGGAGAGCTGGATGAGGGAGATTGAGAAGATGTTCCGAGCCATTAGGCGTGCCGAGGAGGATAAAGTTAGTTTGGCCTCCTATGTGCTGCAGGTATTTATTAATTATGTATGAATGTACTTGTGTTAAGTTTAGGTTTTATCTAGTTTGGTGCTTACGAGTTGTGCTTTGCAGGAGAGAGCCGATGTGTGGTGGTCTTCCTTACTCCGCACCAAGTTCGAGGATGGTGCTATCGAGGTGACTTGGGATGAGTTTACGAGGCTGTTTCGAGCCAAGTTCATCCCCGAGCATATCCAGGACAAGATGGAGCAGGAGTTTCTTGCTCTCACTCAGGGCTCCATGACGGTGTTGGATTATGAGGCCAGGTTTGCTGAACTGTCCAAGTATGCTCCTCACATAGTTGCTGATGAGCGTAGGAAGGAGAAGAAGTTCGTGATGGGTCTTAAGCCATCACTGAGGTCAAGGCTTGTGGCGTTTGACCACCGTACGCTAGATGAGGCTCTTAGCGCTGCATGTAGGAAAGAGAGCGAGATGGAGCAGTATCTCGAGGAGAAGAAGGCATCGTAGAAGAGGTCCGTGCCACCTTTCCAGTGGTAGGATAGGAAGAAGGCAGCGTACCAGTCACTGCAGCGTCCAGTGGCAGCTAGTAGTCAGCAAGCAGTAACTCCGTGGTCCCCCGGCGTTAGGCCCAACCACAAGAAGATATGCCCTCACTGTGGAAGAGCTCATGGTGGTACCAAATGTTGGAAGTTAGCGGGGAAGTGTCTCAAGTGTGGCAACACCGAGCATCAGATCAGAGATTGTCCCAGACTACAGCAGGGTGTTCAGCGTGGAGCGCCAGCCCCAGCAGCAGCAGCAGCAACAGCACCAGCCACAGGAAGACCAGGAAGGCCTCGAGCCCAAGCTCGAGTGTTTGCCTTAGCGCGAGAGTATGCAGAATAGGCGGAAAACGTCATGAAAGGTACGGTTCTATTCATGGGTGTACACGCTTGGGTTTTGTTTGATACGGGTGCCACTCACTCGTTCATTTCCGAGTGGTTTGCGAAGCAGTTAGCTATAGAGTCAGGAGTAGAGGATGAGGAGTTAGAGGTTCCTTTGTCTGTGCACACACTAGCAGGAACGGTATCGACTAGGAAGTGTATTCCGTCTTTACTTGTGTGCATTGAGGACCGAGGTTTAGTTGGGTGCTTCTATTTGCTCAAGATGAAGGACTATGATGCTATTCTAGGTCTGGATTGGCTTGAGGAGCACTATGCTTTGGTAGATTGTCGTGGGAAGAAGATTACTTTCTGTATTCCTAGTGAGGATGAGTTCTCGCATGCTTTGCCAAGGAACTTTGCGGGAAGGTTAGTGATTTCCACGATGAAGGCGATGAGGATGGTGAACAAGGGGTGTGACGCTTTTCTTGCCAGTGTGGTCTTAGTACCGAAGGCTGATTAGTCACCGACCCTTGAGGAGATTGGGGTAGTGCAGGAGTTTCTAGACATGTTTCCTGATGTTGTCTGGATTTCCACCGGATAGGGAGATAGAGTTTACCATAGAGTTGCTTCCAGGCACCTCTCCTATCTCTAAGGCTCCATATCGGATGGCACCTGCGGAATTAGCTGAGCTGAGGAAGCAGTTGCAGGATTTGCTGGACAAGGGATTTATTCACCCTAGTGTGTCACCTTGGGGCACACCTATAATGTTCGTGAAGAAGAAGGATGGTTCCGTCAAGTTGTGTATTGATTATAGGAAGCTCTGTTGGAACTTTTTGGTATGGCAGCAAGTTGACCTAGAGGGGGGGGTGAATAGATTTTCTACTGTCTGAAATAGAAACTTAAGACACATAAAATTAACACTTGAAAGATTGGTTAGTTTAGTGTGAAAAGAGTAGCAGTGCGGAAGCAAATAAACAATCACACAAGACACAAGAATTTTATCCTGGTTTGGCCCTTCCCACATGAAAGTTTTACATCTAGTCCCCAAGCAAACTCTTGGGATTTCACTAACCAAGGGTACAGTCCCCCTCAAGGACACTACAACACCCTGGATACCCCACCAGGTCTTCTTCTCTTTCCCGGGAAAGAAGGCAGCCCACTTCTTTTACAGGTTTAGAAGCAAACCTCCTGGTACAAACCCCAGTGTGGTTCTGCTAGACACAAATCCCTAGCTGGGTTAACTATACTGTATACAGTCCTACAGCTAGACATGAGTCTTTCTTAGAAAAGAAAGATCAGACTGAGAGCTATTACAAGATGGATACAATGAACTCTAGCTCACAGTCATAGACTCTCCCCCAAGATTACAATGAGCACAGGGAGAGAATGGAAGAGAAGAAGGCTTGAAGGCGATGAAGACTTCTGCTTTGAAAAGCTTATGTAGATTTTTGGCTCGAGCTCTTCTCTCTTGCTTTGAGTGTATGTGACGTTGAGGTTCCTCACTTGGATGTACACTCCTTTGAAGATATTCATGAAGGTTCTGTCTTCTTCTTCAGCCTTGCTTCATTTTTTATATGAGCAAATGAATAGATCCGTTGAAGGGATCCGTTGGAGTTCTAGCTGTTGCTCATCTTCTGTCTTTCTTTTGATACTATGTGGACTACGAGGTCTGCACATAAAGAAGAGAGTGTTAGCACAAAATAGTGTTTATGATAAACAGTGCGTACCACTGTGATTCTGCTAACATGCTGAAAATGGAAGATTATATATTTTTTCTTTTTTGACAAGCATGCAGCTTTATTCTGTCAGAAGATATTTGACTTTTCATTTGTCACCAAACATATTTGAAATATGAAGGTAATCTATGTTTGAACAGAATCCATGAAGAAATTGTTATGATCATGACTTATGAAATCGTTATGTGAAGACTCGTTGCTTATTTGTAAACAAATCGTTATGGAGGTAAATCGATGTGAGGGCAAATCGTTGTGACTAGAAAATCGATGTGAAACTTATCAAATCGTTATGAGAACAAAATCGATGTGAACAAATCGTTTTGGTCTCTTCACAAATCGTTATGAGAGACTTAACGAATCGTTCTGAGATCAAATCGTTGTGAAACTTATCAAATCGTTATGAGAACGAAATCGATGTGAACAAATCGTTCTGGTCTCTTCACAAATCATTATGAGAGACTTAACGAATCATTCTGAGATCAAATCGTTATGAAACTTATCAAATCGTTATGAGAACGAAATCGATGTGAACAAATTGTTCTGGTCTCTTCACAAATCGTTATGAGAGACTTAACGAATCGTTCTGAGACCAAATCGTTGTGGCTATAAAAGGAATCGTCCTGATATCGATTTCTCAACAAATCGTTATGGCCACTTAGCGAATTGCTCTGAGATCGAATTGTTAACGATTAACAAATCATTACGGCCACTTAAGAAATCATTGTAACTACTAAACGAATCGTTATAGCGCTTTATAAAATCAATTAAAAAACAAATCGTTGTAGCGCGTATTAATTGGGCACTTGAACTGAAATCGATGTATATAGATTAGACATCGATTTTATCATTTTAGTGCGCCATATTGCATCAATGTGAGACTCAACATTTTTCTATGAGATTGATGCGACATAGATGAAACAAAATATTCAATTTAAGTTACATCATAAATTTTGTTATTACCAAAATATGAAGGTAATAAAAAGTGGTTCAACAATCTCCCCCTTTTTGGTGATGACAAAATTGATGAGAATTTTATGACACAAATATATGAAACATAGAAAATGCAAAAAATTCATAGAACATACAACTTCTCCCCCTTTTTGTCACTAACCAAAAAGGAAGGATCTTACCATCCATTTATCTCCCCCTTTGAGAGAATTTCTTACCATTGATGGGTTCAACAATTATTGACATTTATTGAATAACTCCGCCTTAATCTGTGCTCCCCCTGAGCATGTGACTCCCTCTTAATGTGAGGTCAGTCAGATCTTGTTGCTCTTGACCTTTGACAAGTTATTTGTCAACTCTTCAAGATTTTTGTCTGCATTTATCCAAAAGAAACTTGCAAACATTATCAGTAGTAACATAAACACATTCAATCCTTGTGACTACTTTCTCTTCAGATATGATTTGAGTGAAGAGTCTGCAGTCATCCTTGCCTTGAGCACCCTTGATCCTGATGCTCCAAGGCTACCCTGCACATAACTTATTCAAATATAGGTACCCAAATCTTTTTGGGTACTTGATGGTTAGATGCATGAAGATAATCTTCAGGAATCCAAACTAAGTGCCTTGTTGTGCAGGTATTTACTATGTGTCCTAATTTATTACAATGAGAGCAACAATGAATATAGTTTATTTTGTAGTTTTGATTTCTCTTGATTTGAACAAACCTTTTAGAAACCTTTTTATTTTGATGTACCTTAGATATTTCAGGTTTCTTTTTCTGAGGTGTGTTGGTTTCTTTTACAAATTTTGGTAAATGATATTTACTTGGAATTGTGGCTTCTTTTTCCTTTTCTTGGGGTATGTATCCAAACCCTTGTTTATTATTTCCAACTTTTGACCCTTTTAGGCATAGAGCTAAGGATGTTTTTCCTTTTGTTAATTTTTCAACTGATTCTTTTAAGTAAAGATTTTTTTCAGTTAGAGTTTTTAATTTTTCTTCTAACTCTAACTTCTCATTATTCTTATTTTTCAAATTTTCATTTAAAAGATAATTATTATCTTTGCATTCTTTTAATTATTTTTCTAGTTGCTCCAATTCGGATTTAAGATCAGAGTTGGTGTTTTCTAGGCAAGTAGTGTTGTTTTTCATATTTCTTAGTTCTTTTGCAACACCCTTATGTTTTTCATATAGTTCATTGAAGACTTCTTCTAAGTCTTCCGATTCTGACCCTCAATCTGTGCAAGAATTGAAAAATGAGTCAGAATGTACCTCATCTAGTCCTACCATGAGGGCTAGACTTACTTGCTCTTTTTCTGATTCTGGGCTTGATGATTCTGAGCTTGTGGTTTCTTCATTTTCCCAAGCAGCCGCCATGGCTTTTCTTTTGAATTTCTTGAGCTGCTTTTTGGATTTTTCTGGTTGACCAGTTTTCTTCAGTCTAGGACAATCTGGTCTCAAATGTCCAGGTTTTCTGCATTCGTAGCAGACTGGTTCTTTCTCATTTTTCTCTTTCTTTTGAATCCTTCTTGATCCATTTTTCATCTTCTTTAAAATCTTCTGAAGTTTGGACAGAACTTCATCAACATCACTGTCTTCAGATCCTGCAATTTTTGAGCTAGAAGAAGAAGAAGTGGAAGGAGAAGCTACCACTTTAAGAGCATTAGTACATTTCTTCTTAGATGAGCTTTCAGATAGTCGCTCCATATTTATTTCATGTGCCTTGAGAGAACCTATTAAATTATCAATCGACAATTTGTTTAAATCATGGGCCTCTTCAATAGCAGTTACTTTAGGTGTCCATGAAATGGTTAAAGACCTAAGTATCTTCCTAACAGTTTCCTCATTAGAAAGAGTTTTACCAAGAGAGCTTAACCCAACTACTATGCTTGAAAATCTATTATACATCTGAGTAATATTTTCGTTTGGAAGCATTTTAAATTATTCATATTGTGAAACAAGAATATCTATTCTAGTTTGTTTCACTTTATCCATTCCTTCATAAGTTATCTGCAGTTTATCTCAAATTTCTTTAGCAGATTTGCATGCAGATACTCTACTAAATTTCTTTTTAGATAAAGCACAACATAAATAAATTTTTGCTATAAAATTTAGAGATAGTTTACGTTTATCAGTAGGTGTAATGGCAGTAGTGCCTGGCACAGGAACAATAACATAATCACCTACCTCGATTACCTACCACAGATCAAAGTTTGTGCCTCGAATGAAGCATTCCATTCTCATCTTCCAATATTGGTAGTCTTCTCCATCAATGAATGGAGGTCTAGTGACCGATTGTCCTTCTGCATATCCTTGAGCTGCCATGGATTTTTGCTCTAAGATTGTTGGATCTTCTTGAAAGTTCAGAGACCCGCTCTAATACCACTTGTTGGAACTTTTCGATACGACAACAAGTTGACCTAGAGGGGGGGGGGGTGAATAGGTTTTCTGCTGTCTGAAATAGAAACTTAAGACACAGAAAATTAACACTTGAAAGATTGGTTAGTTCAGTGTGAAAAGAGTAGCAGTGCGGAAGCAAATAAACAATCACACAAGGACACAAGAAATTATCCTGGTTCGGCCCTTCCCACATGGAAGTCCTACGTCCAGTCCCCAAGCAAACTTTTGGGATTTCACTAACCAAGGGTACAGTCCCCCTCAAGGACACTACAACACCCTGGATACCCCACCAGGTCTTATTCTCTTTCCCGGGCAAGAAGGTAGCCCACTTCTTTTACAGGTTTAGAAGCAAACCTCCTGGTACAAACCCCAGTGTGGTTCTGCTAGACACAAACCCTAGCTGAGTTAACTATACTTTATACAGCCCTACAGCTGGACATGAGTCTTTCTTAGAAAAGAAAGATCAGATTGAGAGCTATTACAAGATGGACACAATGAACTCTAGCTCACAGTCATAGACTCTCCCCAAGATTATAGTGAGCACAGGGAGAGAATGGAAGAGAAGAAGGCTTGATGGTGATGAAGACTTCTGCTTTGAAAAGCTTCTGTAGATTTTGGCTCGAGCTCTTCTCTCTTGCTTTGAGTGTATGTGACGTTGAGGTTCCTCACTTGGATGTACACTCCTTTGAAGATATTCAGGAAGGCTCTGTCTTCTTCTTCAGCCTTGCTTCATTTTATATGAGCAAATGAATAGATCTGTTGAAGGGATCTGTTGGAGTTCTAGCCGTTGCTCATCTTCTGTCTTTCTTCTGATACTGTGTGGACTACGAGGTCTGCACACAAAGAAGAGAGTGTTAGCACAAAATAGTGTTTATGATAAATAATGCGTACCACTGTGATTCTGCTAACATGCTGAAAATGGAAGATTATATCTTTTTTTTTTTTGACAAGCATGCAGCTTTATTCTGTCAGAAGATATTTGACTTTTCATTTGGCGCCAAACATATTTGAAATATGAAGGTAATCTGTGTTTGAACAGAATCCATGAAGAAATCATTATGAGCATGACTTACGAAATCGTTATGTGAGAGTCGTTGCTTATTTGTAAAGAAATCGTTATGGAGGTAAATCGATGTGAGGGCAAATCGTTATGACTAGCAAATCGATGTGAAACTTATCAAATCGTTATGAGAACGAAATCGATGTGAACAAATCATTCTGGTCTCTTCACAAATCGTTATGAGAGACTTAACGAATCATTCTGAGATCAAATCATTGTGAAACTTATAAAATCGTTATGAGAACAAAATCGATGTGAACAAATCGTTCTGGTTTCTTCACAAATCGTTCTGGTCTCTTCACAAATCGTTATGAGAGACTTAACGAATCATTCTGAGATCAAATCGTTGTGAAACTTATCAAATCGTTATGAGAATGAAATCGATGTGAACAAATCGTTCTTGTCTCTTCACAAATCGTTATGAGAGACTTAACGAATCGTTATGAGATCAAATCATTGTGGCTATAAAAGGAATCGTCCTGATATCGATTTCTCAACAAATCGTTATGGCCACTTAGCAAATCGTTCTGAGATCGAATTGTTAACGATTAACAAATCATTATGGCCACTTAAGAAATCATTGTAACTACTAAACGAATCGTTATAGTGCTTTATAAAATCAATTAAAAAACAAATCGTTGTGGCGCTTATTAATTTGGCACTTGAACTGAAATCGATGTATATAGATTAGACATCGATTTTATCATTTTAGTGCACCATATTGCATCAATGTGAGATTCAGCATTTTGCTATGAGATTGATGCGACGCAGATGAAACAAAATATTCAATTTAAGTTACATCATAAATTTTGTTATTACCAAAATATGAAGGTAATAAAAAGTGGTTCAACAAGCTCAACCAGGTGACCGTGAAGAACAGGTATCCCTTACTGCGGATTGATGATCTGTTCGACTAGCTGCAGAATGCATCGACGTTCCCTAAGATTGATCTGCGGTCCGGCTATCATCAGTTGAGGATTAGGAGTGAAGATGTGTCCAAGATGGCCTTTAGGACTCGTTATGAACATAATGAGTTTTTGGTGCTTCCATTTGGTCTTACCAACGCCCCTACAGCGTGCATGGATCTCATGAACACGGTATTTAGACCTTATTTGGATAGTTTTGTAGTGGTGTTTATTGACGATGTGCTAGTCTATTCTCTCGATGAGGCTACACACCATGTGCATTTGAGGGTTTTTTTGGAGGTTCTCCAAGAGCACAAGTTGTATGCCAAGTTCAAAAGTGTGATTTCTGGATGCGCGAGGTTCATTTCCTTGGGCATGTTATCTCAGGCGCTGGAGTTGCAGTTGATCTGGCGAAGGTCCAGGCTATATAGATTGGGAGATTCCAAGGACCCCATCAGAGATTCGGAGTTTTCTTAGTTTAGCGGGCTATACAGGAGATTCATTGAAGGTTTGCATCTATCGCTGCACCTTTGACTAAGCTAACCAGGAAGGGTGTGAAGTTTGCATGGTCTAAAGATTGCGAAAGCAGCTTTCAGTTGTTGAAGGTGAAGCTTACTTCTACACCTGTGTTGATCTTACCTAGTGGTGTAGAGGGTTTTGCTATCTATTCAGATGCATGTCGGATTGGTTCTTGGCTATGTGCTGATGTAGCATGGTAGGGTAGTGGCATATGCTTCTCGACAGTTGAAGGAGCATGAGCGTAACTATCCAACTCATGATTTGGAGCTTGCGGCAGTGGTACATGCACTGAAGATCTGGAGACACTATCTTTATGGTGTCAAGTTCGAGGTGTTCACTGACCATAAGAGTCTGAGGTATCTCTTTCTCTCAGAAGGAGTTGAACCTACGACAGAGGAGATGGATTGAGTTCCTCAAGGACTACGACTTTGAGCTTCAGTATCATCCAGGGAAGGCAAGTGTCGTGGCAGATGCACTTAGCAGGAAGAGATCTTTGCTCTAGAAAGATTGAAAGATGTTGGTGGATGCAGCCTGTGCGATGATTGAGTTAGAGCTGCAGTTATGTCGGGCTTTCGTGGCTCAGTTGTCTATTCAGTCTACAATGTTGGATGAGGTGATTGAGTAGTAGAAGGCTGATCCTAGGCTTCAGAAGATGGTGGGTAAGGCAGGTACTGCTCGAGATGAAGACGGTGTCATTAGATTTCAGCACCGAGTTTGTGTTCCCGATGCTGTGGATGTTCGAGAGCATGTTCTAGCAGAAGCTCATACGTCGAGGTTCTCTATTCATCCGGGCAACACTAAGATGTACTAGAATTTGAGGAGATCCTTCTGGTGGTCTGGTATGAAGAAGGATGTAGCTGACTTCGTATCTAGGTGTTTGGTATGCCAGCAAGTGACGGCCGAGTGTCAGCGACCATCGGGTCTTATGTAGAAGATGGAGATCCCAGTATGGAAGTGGGAGGCTATCACTATGGATTTTGTGATAGGTTTGCCCAGATCAGTGAAGGGCAATTACTCAATTTGGGTGATTGTAGATTGTTTCTCCAAGACGACACATTTTTTGCCGATGAAGAAGAAGCACTCCATGGAGAGTTTGGCTAGGCTATATGTTAGTAGCATTGTGAGGTTGGATGTTGTGCCGAAGTCGATTATTTCTGATCGAGACCCAAGGTTTACATCGAGGTTGTGGCAGGGTCTTCAGGAGGCATTGGGTTCTCAGTTGAAGCTTAGTTCGGCGTTCCATCCCTAGACAGAAGGCCAGTCTAAAAGGACTATCCAGACTCTCGAGGATATGTTGAGAGCATGTGTGCTTGATTGGAAGGGTGATTGGGAGCGCCATTTACCTCTTGTAGAGTTCGCCTACAATAACAGCTTTCATGCGAGCATTGGCATGGCTCCGTTTGAGGCTCTGTATGGGCGGCCTTGTAGATCTCCTTTATGTTGGGAGGAGACAGGTGATAGGTAGTTGATTGGTCCGGAGTTGGTGCAAGAGACTTCAGAAAAGATTCAGCTTATCAGGCAGAGGCTTGTTGCGGCGCAGGATAGGCAGAAGAGTTACGCCGATAACAGAAGGAAGGATTTGGAATTTGAGGTGGGCGAGCATGTTTTTCTGAAGGTTTCGCCTACCCGAGGCGTTGTCAGGTTTGACAGGTATAACAAGTTGAGTCCTAGATTCATTGGCCCGTATGAGATTCTTAGGAGGATGGGCAACGTGGCATATGAGCTAGCCTTACCCCCCGGCGCTAGTGAGTATGCATCCTGTATTCCATGTATCCATGCTCAGGAGGTATGTGCGAGATCTGTCGCATATTATTAGTCATGAACCAGTGGAGATTCAGCCAGATCTGTTGTATGTTGAGCAACCCGTAGCTATCCTTGACCAGAAGGTTCAACATCTCAGGTGCTTTGGCGAAACTTCTCACGGGAGAAGGCTTCGTGGGAGCTTGAGGATGCTATGATGAAGAAGTATCCCCAGTTGTTTGGTTAGTATGTCATTCTAACTTCAAGGACGAAGTTTTCTTTAAAGTGGAGAGGGTGTAAGGCCCTCCAACTTTGTTCTCATTATTCGAATTTTGTCATATTATACTTAATTGCTTTTGTGTATATTGTTTATGTGTATATGTGCATATATGTATATACGTACTTATTTCTGTATATATATATATATATATATATATATAATCTTTATTTAATGGTGCATATTGTATTTAAATTATATAGGGCATATTGTATGTATTTGTATATGATGTATATATGCTATTTGATGTTTCTATTTTCTGGTCGAGATGCCAGTAAACATCAACATCCATTGACGTTGAGGGCATGTTGACGTCAACTAGTGTGTCATTGACTCAGAGTTGGCGTCCAGATCGATGGACGTTTATTTCTTGCAAATGGCAGCAAAGTGGCCATTTACTTCTCCATTTTGCATGAAATATCAGATATAGAAACGGCTGCGTTTTCCCTAGTTCTAGATTTGGAAACTACCCTCCAATGGTAGGATTCCAACCTATGCATTACCCAAACCCATTGGCCCTATAAAACACCCCGTTTTCGCTCAGATTAGGTCTTTTGGACTCTTGAGAAACCTAGGGCTTTCTGTGGGAAAACCCGAACTTTGGCAACTTGGATCTAGCGATTGTGTGCATCTTCCGGCGACCTTCATTAATTGGAAGAGGCTCTTGACATTGAGGAAGCTTCCCCGACTCCGATATGCAAACTACATCAACAGAAAGACCAGATCTGGGAGGTTTTTGAGTACCTTCTTGGCTTGGACGAGGAGGGCTTCTTCGGCAAATTAATCCCATTAGACAATTTTTCTTAGGCAAGTAATCGAGGGATTTCATCCCTGCACATGTCCATAAGGTCTTAGGATTTTTGCAGATTTTTCCTCGTGTCCTAGAACCTCCAATTCCCGTTGTGTATTGCATTGAGTCTGTGTTTTCTGCAGATAGGAACTTGACAGCATGCTTGCTACCGTTAAGATCTTGAGTTGGCGGCAACATCGTGTGCCGTTAATTTCGGTTGGCGGCAACCCCTTTGCCACCAAGTTCTTCAAGTTTTATAGAATGGCTGTTTGATCTCTGTGGTATGTTTGTCGGATTTCTGGGTATATGTGCATGCGGTAAAAATTATATGTGGTCAGGTACAGTCAGTAGGTCATGTCATGAGGATATGTCGAATTTCTGTATATAGTTCTATTTATTGAAATTTCTATAATTTGACATTGAGCATGATTTAACCATGATAAATCCTGAATAAATATATCCATTGTGTATTAGTATTCCATAAAGTTTTCATGATCTTATGATGACTGTTTTCAAGTTTTGGAACTGTTAAGTACGACTGTTTTACTGTGAATCATGTTTAAATGAGTTTATTAATAAATCTGCATGTGACTTTTTTAATTGTTAAAATTTGCTTTACTATTCCGAAAAATCTGAAAATTTAGGTGTGTGACATATGATCTGTGTGAGGCCTGTGATAAAATTTTTGTTTTGTTTTGATAACAGTAGGTACTGTTATTAGTTAATAAGACATATGACCATGATAAACATGTTTAAGTTTATTCATGTGGAATACAATGATTAGCAGTATGATTAAGACTGTGTTATGAGTTATTTTTCATTGTGAAACAGTAACATCATGCCTTGTGAACTGAAGCATGTGTGTTTATTTAAAATGCATGTAAATGTGTTAAACAATGCATGTGAATTATGTAAACAATGCGATAAAGTGTGAATGTGTAAAATTGTGCTGAGATTGACACTGCTACCATGGAGGGCTGTGGAGCCGTACTTTAGTAAAGTCCCTACGGGAAGGCTCAATGTGTGTGATATTCTATGGGCATTAGGATTAAATCCTGGAGGTGGACAAGTTCCACTGGTTAGGGTGGAGAGGGCTTCTCCTGGTTCTGCGCAGTTAACCAAGATTCGTCACTGTGTTGCCTAGGTGACGGGTATGTGTATGTGATGTGTGTTCTTCTTATAGTGGTTTGGACTATGTGTCATGGCAATTAAGTTTAAAAAGTGTGCATATGTGAATTGTGGATATGTGAAAATGTGCAAATGTGAAAAGTGAACATGTGATAGTAAAATGTGAATATGTTAGTATGTGAAATAATGTGAGTTCATGAGAATGTGATTTATTCATATTAAGACAGCATGTTAAATGCATGGATAAGTGTTATAATTGCATGAGAAATGATTAGATATCATGCTAGGTGTGTTATTCACCATGTACATAATTGCATGCTTTAATTGCGTATAATTGTGAAATGATTTGAATGAAATTTGAACCTTGGAATCATGTTGGATATAATGTGTAGAAAGCATGCTATAGGTTTTCATGTTTAATTGTTTAAGTGATGTGAAGCATGTACCATGTGGTTTCCCTCTTGTTTAAAAGATAGCACGTATATGTGACATATGTAAGGATGCTATCTTTGGATTGCTTGCTGGGTCTTTTTAGAAGACTCATTCTTGCTTTGGCGTATAGGTGAGGCAGGTACCTTCATTCCTGAGGAGGACATAGTGAGGAGAGACTCCGAGCGCGAGGAGTAGCTTCACTTGTGGACGTTACTATGTTGTTACTTTCTTTTCATAGTGTAAACTTTGAAATTGTATAATTCATATGGACAATGTATTTTATTTGGACATGTAATAATGTGGACTGTGTTATTTCATTTATTTCTATATAGGTTGTGGATTATGTGATGATGATGGAATGAGAAAAATACATTTATTTCATCTGTACTCTTTTGATATACATGTACATCTCAATCTATTGTTTAGTGTTAGGTTAATGTCCCACTGTGACGGCGTTCTTTTTACCGACGTGGATTGGTATAATCGTACCAGTATAAGGAGGGTCGTTACAATCTATGTCACTTTCTCTATTTCTTGAATAGTCTCAAGTCATCATGCAATAAACTTGTTTTTGAAAATCTTATTGTCCATAAATGAAATGGAATTACCAAAAATTAAATGCAACTTTGGTTCATGACTGAATGTCTATGCAAATAGGGCCTTGTATGGTCCTGGGAGGAGCACCCGAAGTACTTATAACTACGAAAGTATATGATTCATTGGGGTGTCTGGCATAGCACCTGATTGAAATGCAAGATTGGTCTGATTAATTCCAAATTGTTACTAAATGATTGATTGATTGATGGATTGATATGATTGACTTGTTACATGTGAAACTGGTCAATCCTATTGTACATGTCACTGTTCACTAGAATTCAATGAAATTCAATGGAACTATTCACTGTATATGATGCTATTGAATATTGAGTCTCCTGAATCTCTTCTATTTGACAAATGATCATCTTATGATCAGCACCATTGGTAATCGTCTCCTATCAGTTGGTAAATGTCATTGGCTATTGTTTACTGAACCGCTCTTTTGTCTAGTATATGTCATACCTCAGAAAATTGATCAACATTGATATTCTGATTGTCTTTGTTCCGTGAGTATTGCATGATAGTATCCTTCATTATAAAATGTTAGTTTACTTAAAGTATGCCCGTACCATGAGATATAAATCCTACAGGACGTTAGCTCATATTGTTGTTTAACCATTTTCAAGTGATGAGGAACTGGATATTGAAACTGTAGGGGACGGGCTTGAGCGAAGAGAGTACCCCAGAGTCTATCTTAGAATGTGCTTAGGCATCAATAGAGTCTGTAATAGCTTAGTTCAGTTTGTTTGAGACAAATGTAATTTTACATTTCGATAAATGGGCCCTATATTTCGGCTCTAGGTTTTAGAGGTTGTAATTTGGCATTGGAAATTAATGGAATAAAGAGTTGATGTTTTGATTTATACCAATATTGTCTCATCTCTCTACTTTACTTAGTTTCACTCTGACTTCCTCAACTGAGTGATGCGTATGTGATCCTCACACACCCGATTTATTCTTCTGTAAATTGGTGGCATGACAATTGGTCTATTCTTGAATTGTGTCGACCCACTATCATACTGGTGTCGACCTTCCCATGACCATCCATAAGCACCCTGGGTTCTGGCATATGGGTGTGTTGACCTACCATATGTGGTGTGTTGACTTGCCCAGTCATTTAGATGCTAATATATATTCCTGTTTGGAATATGTGTCAACCTCAGGAAATCAAGGTGTCGACCTGCCTGGCCACCTTTGGCCTTCATACCTGGGCAATGTTGACCTCTTTAATGAAAGATGTCGACTTTGCCTTTCCCTTTGGATTTCTCACTGGTTGAGGTTTTGCCAATTTTCATTCTCTCATTGTTGTTTGACATTTTTCCATTTACATTGTTTAATGAAGTGGATGGTGTGGAATTTGAAGTGGAAGCAAAGGTTATGGTTTTTAAGCTAATTCTCTTTTTCTTTATGGGGTTGAACCATAACCCTTCTTTGTTGAAGTTTAACTTTGTTCCCAACAAAGCATCCATATTTCCCTTCCACTTACAAAATTTTCCAGAGAGTTCTGTTTATCCTTCAATTCCTTTTGTAGAATTTCCATGTCTTTTTGCAGTTGGCCATTAACACTTTTGTTAACCTCATATTTTTCTGCTGTAAAATTTGTTTCAGTTTTGTATTTTTTCAATCTCAATTTTAATTCTTCAATAACATTTACCAATTGTTCATTTTTATTTTTCAACTTTGAAATTTATGTTTCAAGAGATGCATTCTTTTCACTCACGGTAGTATCATGAACAACATTATTGATCTTTTTCTTGAGAGATTTGTTTTTTTTACGAGCATTATCATATTTATCAAGTAATTCAATGTAGGCATCCTCCCAATCACTACTTGTAAAATTTTCAAATGGAAAAGTTACCACATCTTCTTTTTCTCCTCTGGCCATTAAGCAGATTTTGTTGTCACTCTCTTCCTCCTTAGAGTTGTCCTCTTCCTCATCTTCTTCTTCGTCACTCCAGGTGCTCACCATTGCTTTTGGTTTCTTCTCTTTCCCCCCGGGTTGGTTTTTCTTCAATGTATCTGGGCATTTGGACCTCACATGCCCTCGCTTCAACTTTATCAGATTTCTTAAAATTTTGATGTTTAAACCTTAAATTGTTCTTTCCATGTGGTCTTCTTTTCCCAAAGCTATTACTTTCTTTTCTCAGGAATTTCCTGAACTTGCTTGTGAGTAAAGCAAACTCACCTGAGCCATTTGTTGGCCTGGTTAGCAAGTCCAAAGGGGGGGGGGGGGGGGGGTGAATGGGTTTCTTAAAAAATTTCTACATCTCAAAGCATAAATCTTAAAAACTGATTGTTAGTGTTAGATAATTGCGAAAATGGACACTAACAATCACACACAAGAGACATAAGGATTTTATCTTGGTTCGACCCATCCAAAATGAAGTCTCACGTCCAGTCCCCAAGAACACTTGGGATTTCACTAACCAAGGGTACAGTCCCCCTTATGGACACCTACACACCAGCCCAGCTGGTCTTCTCTTCACAACAGAAGAGGAACAACCCCCGAAACACCTTGGGTCCTCTCTTATGCAAAAGGGGAACAACATCATCCTGATACACTTTGGTTCTTCTATTCTACAAAGGGGAAATCTAGTTGCACATGCAAGCCCTCTCTTCAACCGAAGAGGCACAAACAAGAATCTCAAAAGAGATTACAATGGTCCCTAGACCAAGCCCAACAAAAACAAGAAGGAGGGCTTGATCTGAGACAAACAACTCTCTCTTTTAGAAGAAGATTACAACAAAAATACAAAGAGAGATGGAGAGAAAGAAAGCTTGAAGATGAAGTCCATGATGCTCAGCTCTCTTCCTTTCAAGAGGCTTGATGGTTGGATCATTTTGGTGGTGTTGCCTTCCTTTAGATATCACTCTTTTTGGGTTCTCTTTTTATTTCTGTGCAGAAGAAAGCTTCAACTCCCTTAACGACTTCTTGGGCAGATATCCATTCAGTTGTCCGTTAGAGACTTCAGCTTGGGCTTCATGCAGGTTTCCCATACATATGTTGTGTCTAATGTTTGCTTCAATTTAGTACCGGATACCTAAAGCCAATAAATGCTAGGAGGAGATGGTGAGAAGAAAAAGACATTTCATGTCAGTCACACCATACCTCTTCTACCTATTACCCTTATTTTTGGTTGACTGCCTTTTCTACTAGGTGAGAGCTTTCTCATCTGCAAAAACTTGTATGAGTTGAGAAGGTATGGCCTATATCTAAAAAGCATGGGCTACAGAAATTTTTGAGGCTTTGAGGAAGACTCAAATTTGTAATGCATGCCAAAATAGAAATTTAAATAACACAAATATTTTGCAAAGCACTTAGACAAACAGTGAAATGATAATTCAATAGATAAAGCTCTTATCTATTGCCATAAATTCAATTTATGATAGAAATAATGACTAATGATAACATATATTATATTTGTAAAATATTTAGTCACTAATCAATGTGTTTAAAGTCATATAAACACTAATAGGATTGAATATAATGATAATCAGAATGAATTTGGCCATTTGTTCACCAATCGGAATGAATATAACACCAATCGGTGTGAAACATACTATTTATTCACGAATCAATATGAAACAACAACAATCAATATGAGAAGTGAACAATAGTTCATCAATCAGAACGTTTGAACACCAATCAGAATGAGAACTAAATGTTTGTTCATCAATCAGAATCAAGTTGATCATTTGTTCAGTAATTAGAAGATTTTAAACAAGAATCGATAGAATAAAATACTTATAACTTTAATCGGAATGAGTCATGCCACTTGATCATCAATTGGAACATTTTTAAACAACAATCAATAGAAAGCTCTATTCTCCAATCGATAGGAAGTTTGTTCTTCAATAGATGAGAACTTTGTTCTCCAAATGATGTTAGCATTGATCTCCAATTGATAGAACACTTCTTCAGAAATCGATACACAGTTTAACATCAATTGGCATGAAACTTGTTCTATAATTGATATGGATTTATGAAAATATTATGAAGAACTGGAGACTAAGTTTTTGATATACTTACTTTAATGATACCTATAGCCATTAATTTACGTTTATTTCCTACTTTCAGACTTAATGGAAAAATACATGTTAACCAGATAAAATCATATTAAAATAAAATATCACCAAAATTTATATACACGGAGATAAAAGGAGATTAACAAATATGAGCAAAAAAACATAGGTCGACGCATGATGATCGCAGGTCGACACTTGGACATCATGTGTTGACACACAATTCAACAAATTTCATTCATAAGTCGACACATCATTCATGTCTATCGACATATGGACATCATGTGTCGACACAAAAGTAGACACATAATTCATGTCTGTCGACTATAGACATCCTGTTTTGACACATTATTAGACTATTCAGAATACGATATTATGAGAATGCTTTTGAGATGATGTGCAGTTATTATTAGTCAATAAAAATATTTGGCATTTATTTAAAGTATCACTGAAAGTTAGGAATATATGGAGATGATAGGTTGAACACCATCTTCAGTGCTGAATGATTCACTATAATCTAAGGTCTCCTTACTGCTTGGACTAGCTTTTAGAGCTATTGGTTTCTTCTTCTTCACATCATCCTCTTTTCTTCTCAAATTAAGCTCATAAGTCATTAAAAAGTCATTAAAGAGCCAATCAATTCATCAATAGAAGTAATGGCTAGGTTTCTTGACTCCTCAACTATAGTGGCTTTAGTGTGCCAAATTGGTGTTAGAGATCTAAGGATTTTTCTGACCAATTCATACTCAATGTAATTTTTCCCTAGACTCTTTAGACCATTTATCGGTTGAGTTAACCTGGCATACATCTCAGAGATAGACTCATCTGGATTCATTTTAAAAGCTTCATACTCTGAAACTAACATATTAGCTTTGGTCTCTCTTACCTCCTCAAGACGATCCCACATCTCCTTAGCTGTGGCACATGAAGATACTCTTAAGAATTCAGTGGGATGTAGTGAGCACTACATAGTATTCATTGCACTCTAGTTGATATTTGACATTTTGATATGATCTAGAGTCCATGTGTCTTCCTCTTCTGGAAGTGGATATATTCCACGGCTAACCACATTTCAATTCTCGTGGTCTTGAGCTTTGAGAAATACCTGCATTTGATTTTTCCAATATGAGTAATTTGAACCATCAAAGAATGACGACCTATTCACAGAGCATCCCTCAGCAATGTATCTTGTAGGATCCATTCCACCTAGTCTCTCATGGTTATTAAACCAAAAGAATGGGGAGCCTAACTCTGATACCATGTGTTGGTAGTGGAAATGGCTAATCTAGAGAGGGGGGGGGGAATAGGTTACCACCTTTGAAAATTTGAATATGCAGGAATACAAGGACTAGAGAGCTAGACTGTTGAAGAAAGAGAATTGGTCGTAAGCATTCATGTAGCCTTTATCACAAACATGAACAAATCAAGCAAACCATACAAGAGACAGAGATTTTTAAGGTGGTTTGGTCTCACTTTGAATCCCTACATCCACCCGTCACTTAGATCAAGTGAGGCTTCATTGAGCCAAGCTCAAACCAAGGTGATCTCTCCGCAACAGCACCACTAATACACAACCTTACACCAAGAAATCTACCTTAGAACCCCGACTGCCAAACAGCTTGAGGACACTAAGTCCAAAACTAGATCCTAGCACACACAATGCTAGATCTATGACCGCTACTACTCAGTAGGTACACGAATAATAGTAGTTCAAAGTTCAAAAAAAAACAAATAAAAGTGGAAGAAGCAGACAAATTGGGTTCTGATAGATAATGCATCAAGCAGTTGTAATGCGATTTGACTAAAGCCGCCTTTGTTGCTTGAACCAAGTAATGCCGCTTCTGATCTTTGATTCATTGGCTCGCTGCAACTTCTTGAGATCATGGTCTTCGATTCTCATGAGCCACTGGTGTAGTAGGATACATGATCAGGATTGAGTTGCATGGCTTCCAGTCCCCTATTCTTGAATCCGCAGGTTTACAGATGCAGAAACTTGATTAACACGAACTAGCTTAGCAACGATGCATTGAAGTTGCTCCTGGACAGCCTTCACTTGAAGGTTTTCTTCTTCTTCAAGCAGGGATCAGCCTCTCTCTTTCTTCTCTTCTTTTCTACTTTTCTTCCCCTTTTCTTGTGCACCTAGTCGATTGTAACGACCCCTTTATGATTACTGATCTGTGAATCTTTTGTGGGCCCCTTCAAGATCAGCTTTTTGGCAGAAAGGTGAGGATATTTTCTGCCCAATGATTCTTCCAGACACTAGCATCGTCATATCGATCCTTCCCAATGGTTGGTCTTTGGACAAAGTGCCAGAAGTGGGTCCATTGGACCTTAAGATCTTTCCGCCAGGTAGTGTGTGTTGACACCAAGTAATGTGTGTGTCGACACCATAGTTAAGCTCCTTAGCTTGAATGCCCAAGTCTTGTTCAATCTTGATGTGTGTCGACACCAAGCAAGGTGTGTGTCGACACGATAGTTAAGCAGCTGGAAAGTCTGACTGGCCACTCGTCCAGGTTCTTCGTGTGTGTCAACACAGTGCAAGTTATGTGTCAACACCACATATTATTTTGTTTAAGTCCATCCCACTGGAATTTTGCCTTGTGTCGACACCCTGACAAAGGAGTGTCGACATAACTATGTCCACAGAACCTTGAGAGTTCATAAAACATCTTGGCTTGAGTTATCAAGTCGACACATACATTGAGCGTGTTGACACACATGACCTGCTTGATGTGAATTTTGTGTTTCTTTCTCTAAAGTCTGTTAGTACTTGTAGTGACCATTAAGAATTATAAAATTAAACATTTTTGGGTAAAAAACTTGACTAATTTATCTAGAATTCATTCCATGAATCATAGTTTGGCATCATCAAAATTAGGGACACAACATTTCTTTGAGAGAGTTCAATAAAGGAAAGGTGCAGAATACTAGCAGAGGAATCTATCCATAGCAGAGTACGAGGCCCAATGAGGATGCATGGTGAGTCCATGGAGAATTCTCTTGGCAGAACCTCCCTTTGCAGGAAAGAGGTGCAATGGTCGTGGATGTAGCAGGGTTGCTTGTGATGATCAGTTCATCCCCATATAATTTTTGAATTATATATCTATTTTGGTGATTAACAAAACTTCAATAAAGTGTCATCTAACAAGTTTTCATGAAGTTTAGGCACAGGAAGTAAATCAGGCAAAATCAAGAAAATATGTAAGTATTTCTTACTTTGTAGCATTTAAAATATAGAGTAGGAAATTTCTCTAAGTACACATCGACTCTCTATATGATACAATGATTTCATTAGAATCATATTGATTTCATAATGATTTGATAAATGAGAACAACGATTTGCTCTCACAACGATTTGATAAGTGAGAACAACGATTTGCTCTCACAACGATTTGATAAATGAGGACAACAATTTGCTCTCACAACGATTTGATAAGTTAGAACAACGATTTGCTCTCACAACGATTCGGTTTCACATCGATTTGGTAAGTGAGAACAATGACCTGGTCTCACAACGATTTGTCTTTCATAACGATTCGATAAGTTCCACATCAATTTGGTATTCATAATGATTCGACAAGTTACAACAACGACTTGGTCATTATAACGACTCGATAAGTTACACAACAATTTGCTTGCTATAATGATTCGATAAGTCACAACAACGACTCAGTCTGTGTAACTATTCGATAAAGCAAAACAACGATTTGATCACTACATCGACTCGATAAGTGAGACAACGATTTGGTTATAACGACTTGTTCATAACGATTTTCTTATACTCTCATAACAATTTGTCTCTACAATGATTTGGCTATGATTGTATAACGATTTATGTTGACATCGATTTACTTATGCATGTGCAACGATTTACATAAATGACGACTCATTCACACAACAATTTCATAAGTCATACTCATAATGATTTCATTACAACAACCTGATATTTAAACATATTTCAAATATTTTGAATGTCAAAGTCTTCCCTCGCTTTTCTCCGATATCCATGCATTTATTATGATTAAACATTTCAATGCACAATGCATGCTCAGATATCTTCTATTACTATACTTATATTGGAAACATCTTTTTAGAAAGTAGAATGGCATTTCTATTTTGATGTATATTCGTTCGAACGTTGACTGACAACAAGAGACAACATAGCTGTCTATCATTCAGCATTTATTGTGTGCAGGTCTCTGACAGCACAACCATTTACAACGTTGGACAAAAATGAAAGATAAAGGATATCGAGAAGGATCTTCTCTTTGCATGCATGGAACGTAAAGGACCGTTGGCTGGAAGCTCTACAATACCATGCAGTCTAACGTACACTAGAGCATAGAGACAACAGACATATCAACGGCTACTTCCTCAAGAGAAGATATATATTCAAGTCTAAAGACTCTAAGAAGACAACTTTTAAAAAAGAGCAATCTTTCACGCAAAAAGAGTCTCAATAGAAGAGCAATTTTCATTCCAACTCTTGTGTAGCTCTCGCTCTCATCATTCCTGTTCAATTCCTTAGATAGCACCTTTGAGTTCTGAGAGTTTCTTTCATTGTAGATCTCTTACTGTCAGCCTCTGCCTCAGATCTGGATTTGTTGTAAACCAGGTCTAGGGGCACTTCCCTTGACTTTCACACATTGTTTGTGTTGTTCCTCTTCAGGTTGAAGAGAAGACCTGTAGGTAACAGGTGGTTTTATTCCCTTCGGGTTGAAGGAAGACTTGGGTTTCAGGGTGTTGTATTCCTCTTCAGGCTGTGAAGAGAAGGCCAGCTACGACTGGATGTGTAAGTGTCCTTGAGGGGGACTGTACCCTTGGGTAGTGGAATCCTGAGTTGTTGCTCAGGGGCTGGACGTAGGACTCCTGTGGAGCGTAGGTCCGAACCAGGATAAAATCCTTGTGTAGTGTGATGTTTGTTTGTGTTTGGCGTGTTCATTACTACTAACAGTCAAATGTAGTGTTTTTGTGTGAACGTTTTTGTTGATAGGTTTAGATAATCAAAGTTTAAGAATCCCATTCACCCCTCCCCCCCCTCTGGGCTTGCTAGCTGGGCAAGAGCCTGCGGTTAGGAGATGTTGAGCAATGGATAGTTGGGTGTTTAGTTAGTTCCTTTTCTTTTATATGATGGTTTTTTTGTATGAGGGAATGAAGTAATTGTCTTCAGCTAGAAGATTATGTAGGATGATTCAATTTATTGAATAATAGATTTTAAGTCTATCTAATGTTGGTGGAGTGAGCTCTCCTCTTGAGAAAGGGTGCACTCTCCTAGCTAACTAGACCTTGACTTTTTCTTAAAAAAAAAAGAGTAGGAGGCACAGTTCTCTAGACTGAATTGTGACACTAACCACCTGGTTAGTACTGAGAAGATGAAAGCCAAGAGATTCCTTAGTGGGATGAAACTGCAATACATTAACCAATTGGCACCTCTAGATATCTAAAACTATATTGACATGGTGAAGAAAGTTCAACTGCTAGAGGATGCCACTACAATGACTGATAGGATTAGAGAGAGAACTGTTAAGAAGGAACAAATTGCTAGCCCTAGAAACTATAAGCCATCAAATGGGAAGAAAAGGCAAAATAATGATGCTTAAGATAGATGACAAATTTTCCACTATCCTTTCAAAAGAAATCTGCAAATATTATGACAAGGAGGGACATAGGACCTTAGAGTACTAGAGAAGGATAGGTGTTTGTCTTCGCTATGGGTGTAAGGGTCACAGGATGTATGACTACCCTCTCATGAAAGATGAAGCTCTACAAGACAAACGTCAAAGAAGTCCAAAGCAACAAGGCAAACTATAAGCACTGAAGAAACTAGAATCAACTGAGGAAGGAGACATGGTGGAAGGTACCCTTTCTATTCACGCTAAGTTAGCCTTTGTTTAATTGATATTGGAGCTGCATTTTTATCACATAGCTTTCATGATACCCTGTCTATTAAACCTGCTACCTTAGACCAAAAGCATCATCATGATAGCTCGTGAGCCCCCACCCTAGATTCAACCAATGCAGACATGTGAACTTGGAAGACCAAATTCTTTTTAAGTGGGAGAGGGTGTAACAGCCCAGAATATTAAATAATAATAAAATAGAAAATTGTAAAAGAATAAATGGTGACCAAATAAATAAAGATAGATAAAAGGATTAAATAGAAAATTCTAAGAATTAATGGACCAATAAAAGGTTTAGATAAGAATAAAAGAGGAAGATACTATAAAATTTGAAATGCCCAATTACATATAATTAGTTTAAGCTAAATAAGCTTAAATACAAAGATTAATGGGCTAAATTCATGCCTAAACCGTAACCCAATAAAGGGGAGTTCCATTCCCATCAAAACTCTAGTCTAATTAGGGATAGGCGATCCCAAACTTGGAAGGAAATCATCAAAATTGCAACTAATAAAGTTTGAGTCACAATGGGACTGTTAAATCCTAATCCCTTTCAATACACTTCAAAATCTCCCTTTGGCTGACCCATATTGTGGTCAGAGACCTTCTACACATGACCAGGCTGCTAGAGATGGAAAATGAATGTAAAAAAACCCTATTTTGTGGTGTTCTTCGTCGGTTCCAAGCCCTAGTCTTAAGATTCGACTCAAAGGTAGGTGTTTTCATAGGCATGTCTAGATCATGACTACATTATTTTTCCTAATTTTTATTGACTATATTGCAAGTATTGCATGGATTAAAGTTTGAATTTTATAGTGCAAGCATGTTCATATAATCCATTTAAATCCTACAAATCTTGAAACCTCATGTTGTTTACTCACTATTGTAAGTTTAGATGCATGATTTAAAAGGTTTTTGAGTAATTTCCTTGTGGGGGTGGGGGCATTGTTGGAAATTCTGCTGGCACGGTCGTTCTTGGTTTCTCACATTTTTATGGTGATGGAAATAGTCTTCTTGCTGAAGCCCGTGTGATGTCTGATGGTGTGCGTCTGGCAGAGAAAAATGCCATAGTTCTAAATCAGATTTGTTCGGACTCCGTGATTTTGGTTACCTCCCTTCGGATGGGGATTGCTCCCTCTTGGTCTTGTTATAAGTGGTGGAGGTCTGTTTTTGATTTTGACCAGCAATATGGTGTTCAGGTGAATCATGTTTATAGGGAAGCAAATCAGGTGGTAGATGCTTTGGCCTCTTTTGCTTGCACCAGTCATTGTAATGGGGTGTTTACTTCTTCAACCCAGCACCCTCGGCCTTGTTTCCCTGCTCACATTGGGGACCGGTTGGGTCTTGCAAATCTTAGATTTTCTTAAACCATTGTACTTCTCAGGGGTGAGCCCCGTAGTACTTGTAAAACAATTTTTCATATATAAAATTATGTGTAGCAGGTGTCGCCTGGAGGAGTGATTACATTCCATCCTGCTGGGATGGTATGCACTTGAACGGTGCTGATCCTGTTCCACTTTAACCCAAAATAAAAGAGTGCTTTCCCTCATTTTAATCCATCAAAGATTGAGGTTTTTGGGGTTTTGGATTGAAACCAACCATAAAACATAGTTTACCGTACTACATTAGATTAGTGTACTATGGCCGTACCATACCATGATAGAGATTTTTCGGTCCTCGACATGGTACACATGAACAGTGCCATTTTTTATTTTATTTTTATTATTTTTCAAAGTCTTATTAGGGGAGTTGGTGTGTACTAATGTGGTATGGTACGGTACGCCCTCGTACCGTACTGAACCAGTGTAAACCTAGCACGGTAGGGTCACACGGTATGTCCAATCATGTTGTAAAGCATTTCATTGAAATGAAATGCGGTAGGCATACTGTCTGCATTTATTAATGCACCTGCTAGATATGACATGTTCAAGACTCACCAACCGATAACAACATGTTCTCTTAACCAGAATACATTCGGCTACTAGACCGCATCCTAGAAGTGCTCAGAACATATGGCGCGTTCAGGTAGATGGTTCAAAAATGCAAATTTTCCTAAAAATAGTACCATGCGTTAATCCCAAATATGATAATTATTTACCTTTCTACCAAAACATGTGGTATAATTATAATACATGTAATTAAAAGGTGGTTATTCTCTCTAATAATGCAAGCTTGATCTCTCATGTATATGTCATCTAGAATCATTCATGATAAACCCTGATTATTTCAGTAAAAGTATTTCTGCTTATTGATCATGAAATCTCCATGTCTATAATTTACGTGCAAAATCTTGATTAAACGTGATTGACAAATAATACATGTTGGACCGAAATTGAGCTAAGATGTCTTAGAGGGGGGTGAATAGAACTTCCTTTTTGAGATGTCTGCTAACAATAGTTAGATCTGAAAATCACTAATCAAATGATGTTAGAGGTTAGTGTAGTGCGTGAAATAAATGTAGATAAGCAGAAGCAAACACACACAAAGGAACAAGTGATTTATCATGGTTCGGATCTCCTCTCAATAGGAGTCCTACGTCCAGTCCCCAAACAACTCTTGGGATTTTCCACTAACCACCAAGCAAACCTTGGTCTTCCTTTCAACAAGGGGAAAAACATAGGGAACAAACCCCCTACTGGTTACAAGATCTGAGAATTCTTAAACCGGTGCTGCTTAGATGATGATGAGAAAAACACAGATAGAAAGAGAGCTATATGAATGTAAGTAATAAACGCTCTTCTCTTTCTGACTCTAAGTGGACTGGCTAGAATGATTTGATGATGATTGTCCACTCAAATGAAGAAGACTTAAGAACTCGAAAGCTTGAGCGCTCAGATGAAGAAGTGTTGGCCTTTTGTTTTCTATGACTCCATGTGTATGTGGCGCTCTCTTTTCGTCTCTATATAGGTTCTTCTTTTTGTGTATGTATCTATGGCTCTCTATGTCTATCTTTGACTATATATTTGAATTTGACCGTTTGAATGTGAACATTTAGACTAGAATAAATTCCTTATGATTGTAATGTCTTTAAATGCTCTGTCTAACGATGAGCTAGATTACTATTCAAGGATAGCTTGCACACTCCTGTAGCAAATGGCATTAAATACCTGCACGTATGAAAATGTGCAAAAACACTTTCTTTCCTCCAGGAGGATATTCTGGGTTAGGATAATAGCAGATAACACATTGGACAAAAGGAATAAAAGGTAAAGTATTAATGAATCATTTCTATTCCTGAGAAGGTACATATCCTAAAACGTACAAGAGTTGATACGCATTTTTAAATGGAATGGACTTTCGTTCGATTCGTAGAGGCTAGCTACATAGGTCTTTCTTACAACATTAAAAGCTTGTCAGAATAAAAGATATTTGCAAATTTATTTTGGCTTTTGAAAGACTAGGATTCTGAAATGACAAGATTATTTTAATACGAAGATTAAGAACTTTTTCTTCATGATATTGCTTGATGAGAATTTTTCTGTTGCAATAGTATTTCTCAAGAGATAACATAATCAAATGACTTTTATTTAAAAAACATGTGCTAAGTACTTGCTATTAGAAAGAATAAATTCAAGATTATAGACGACATTAGTGCGAGTCAAAAATATAATAAAGAAATATTTGACTTCGACTCTTGAACATTGAAAGTAGTTGGAGTAAGACTTTGACTTACGTATAAGTCTTCTATTAGTCGGAGTTGGACTTTGACTGTTGAGACCTTTATACACTAATTGATGTTATACTTCGATTGGCCATGAGTTGAAGTAGGACTTCGACTTATGTATAAATCTTCCGTCAATCAGAGTTGGACTCCGTTTGCTGAGAACCTTATACAGTAGTCGATGTTACACTTCGACTGGTCATGAGTCAAAGTAAGACTTTGACTTATGTACAAGTCTTCTGTCAGTCAGAGTTGGACTTCGATTGCTGAGAGCCTTACACAGTAGTTGATGTTGTACCTCAACTTCCTAGTGAGTGTCGATCTTATACGTTACTAATTATTCACATTTCCTAGGTCTTTATAGAGAAGAATATACTACATTTAACATAGAGAATAAATATTGATTGCAAGTAGATCTAATGCATTATTAGATGGATTTTTTAATTCAATAAGATTTTGGCATAATCAAACCATTATGTAATTACTTGCATGATTGTACATGTGCTCAACAATACATGCTAATTGTATAGTGTTTTACCACTATATTTTGGAACCATGTCACCGTGTCACATATTTCTACTTCTATGTTTTATCAAACCTTAGTGAAGATGGGACCCTCCATTGGGTATTCTTCTACTAGATTAGAACTGCTTCACTAAGACCTTTGTAAGTCTTGTTGGCCATGAATTTCCACATGGTCACCAAGCTGATTGTATCATAAACACCCATAAACCCTTTTTGAAACTCTATCGAATCGTTACCATGCATTTCAACCAGCCTGTCTACAAAACTATGCATTGTGCGTGAACGAGCTTACTTCCACAGCCACATTCTGAAAGCGACCCTACCCTAGCCATGTCTTCACCTTAAACGTGCCTTGTACCCTAACCGCGCGTGTTATAATGGTTGTTAAGATACTGATCGCATTCAATCCTGTATTGCCAATAGCTTGTGTATAATGTGCAGATGTCATTTTGTCTATTTTATGAACAATCCTGCTGCAAAGTCTATGAAAAGTTAGAAACTTCTTTTCCTTGGAATCCAATATAATCTTAGTTCATCTACCTTAATTACTTCAACTATTCTTTGGAACTCATTGGCCATTAAATGATTATGTAGATAGTATATGGGATCTTGTATCCACGCCCCAGTGCCTGCGCATATAGGGCCCAATCTGGTCTTGGGAGGAGCACCCGGCGGTACTTGAGCCTATAGGAGTTAAACAACATAGTGTGGCTTTATATCAAAGTATTCACTTTCTTGATTGATTTATGACAATCAACTCATGAATAATTACATGACATGTTTATTACTTGACTTGTACTTGTTGCCCTTGTGTGTATTATAGCCAATTCTATAACATTACTCTTGTTACATGTTATTGCTCTACTTGCGCTTGAACTCTTGATACTGTCTCTCTCTTACTTGATAGTTCACTATGAAGAGTGAGGATGCGATGGACAACCAAGAGTGGAAGGGTGAAGTGTTTATCGCCCAATTAAAAAACTTTTGCACAAAACAGATTAAACTCAACTAATCAAACCTATTATGTAATATGCACAGTGGAATATAACAAGTATATAGACGAAACCGACTATCCTAACGTGCGTAGAATGAAGGTAGAAGAAAATAGATCAAACCACACATGCACGTAGGATTTAGAGTAGTTCAGTAAACACACCTCCGTGTGTGCCTACATCCACTACCCCACACCCCTGTGAGGATTTCTACTAACTTGTTTCCCAAGTACAAGCGTAAACCCTTACACACACGGTTGTTTCCCAGGACAACACAAACCCCACCTTATTTCCCGGGGATGAGACAACCCGATGTGTATGTGCAACACGCACTACACACTAACCAAAGACGTGCTCACAAACCAAGCACACATACACATAGTGGTGTTTGTGTAAATAACTTGATGTACAATTCTCAACCAAAGAACAAGAGAAGAAAGATGAAAATTTTCAGAATTCTCCTATTTTTGCGTGGTTGAGAAATGTCAGAGGAGAATACGAAAGCTTCCATAGGCTTTCTTGGACATTGTACTATGGATGCACGATCGTTTGATCATCCACCACCTTGAACTTGCACGACAACCCTTGAAGAAATCGCCTGGAAAGTGCTCTGGTCTACTGGTTCGTCCTTTGCCCTTGCCTCGGTGCAAATCATTCTCCAACTATGTGTGTTCTCCTCTACACACATGGAAAGGCCTCCCTTTATATACCAACTTGTCAAAGACTTGATATTGGCCGTAGGTGACAAGGAAATCTCATCCAAATCCAAACTTGGAAAGAGACCTATCCAAATATGGAACCTGCATACCAGTAATCGGTTGACCGATTTTACCAGGTCAGTTATCTGATTCTAGACTTAGCTTCATGGTTGGTCTTCTTCTTCTTCTACTTCAGAAATAGCACCAAATCAGTTGTCCAATTTTGCAAGTCGATCATCCACCTTTGTGACTATCCCAACGTCAAACTGCACTGGCTAGGTCAGTCGACCAAAATCTCCAAATTGGTCGTCTGATTTCCTTCATAAATCGAAAGCTTGGTCTTCTCCAATCAGAAACTTGATCTCCACTAATTAGGTTAGTAGAACAAAATCTCCAATCGGTCTTCTAATTTCCTGCTTGATCATCAATCGATTGGCCCTTTGGTCTTCAATTGATTGGAGCCTTACTTCACCAATCGAATGCTCCTTCATCAATCGATTGGCTTCCTATAATTGGTCGACCGATTCTTCAAGGTCGGTCATCCGATCTTCTGACTGTCACAGCACCAATCTGTACTGGCTAGATCGGTCGACTTGTTTCTTTAGGTCGGTCAACCGATTTCCTGCAAAAATGCAGAAATCAAGTCAGTCTTCAATTCTAGCTTTATCCAAGCCATGGACTTTGTGAACCCACTTCATCTGGTACTTTTGACATACTTTTCTGCACACTTACCCAAGTTGGACCCTTATATCAAATATAAATAATTCAAACACTTGGGTCATCAACATGAATTATACTTAGTGTTTTGGTGATTTTCTCAACATGAGTTAAACTTAGCATTTTTGTGATCATCAAAATCTTCAGAGTACAACACACTACTCATTCATATTCTCTTGTCATCTCATTATTGTTTAATCAGTTTTAGTTTATACTTCTATATAGTCATTAATGCATTTGATCTATTTACATGTTAATCACTTGAAGCTTTCTAGTCATGAGAGATAAATTCTTCTAAGCATCTCACTCATGTAGATATCATATGTTTTTTCAAATAAGCCAGATAATGATATGAATGACGACGGGGATGGGCAAGGGTGATGAGCATCCAAAACTATCATAGAAGAGTTATCTATAGTGTCATTGATGTATTAGTAGTGTCTTAGAAGAATGTAAGTGTTTCTTATTTATGCCAGTCAAATGAACTTATCGTGATGGGCCCTATGGAACTCTGAATTGGTGAGTGTAATAGAACTTAGTTATTTGATATCAATAAAATAAAGTGTTTAGTACTATCCAATGTTATCTCTTGAAATTTAATTAATACTTTAGTAATTTCTCTGACTTACATGACTGATTGATATGTATCTACACATTCCGATATTCCACTTTGGGGCGTGACATTTTCCTTCTTGCAATTTACATTAGAACCATGTTTAGAGAACTTGTCAGCTCCTAGTATCATATCATAACCATCCATATTCATGTGAATTAGATCAGTTGGTAAGCTTTTCCCTCCAATCATCACTTCACTAGAGGGATAGAAGTGTGTGAATTCAATTCCCTCAACAACAGGGGTAGTGATTGTGAGTTCATTTGCTAATGGTATTAGTTTCATAGCTAAGGTGTCACCAAAAGGCTTTAAAATATAAATGAATGGGTAGCTCTACTATCATACAAAACAAATGTTGAACTTGATTGGACAAGAAGTGTACTTTCAACCACTCCACGATCTTTAGTAGTTTCATGTTCCTTCAATGCTTGCAGTCAGTCTTGTCTTTTCTAACCACCTTGGTGCTTGTCTTTTGCAGTTGATTCAGTGAACAAGGTATAGTATGAAATCTTATGGTCCTTGCTTCCACATTGTAGTCATGTACCAAGTTTCCTCCATCACTTTTTAGTCTTGTGGCTAGGCTTGTCATTATGCTTACAATGATATTTGGATGAAACAATGGGGGTGACAAGCATTCCATTGCTTTTAGGTTTCTTTTCTCAGAGTGGTCCTCCTCCATTGTTGAATGGCCATTTATTTCCACTAGAAGTCTTAGAATTCCCAAGTGTAGTTACTTGCTCTTTCTTAATCATCTTCCCCTTAATCTGATCAGTCATATTAGTGGCATCCTCCAATAGTTGTGCTTTCTTCATCATGTCAGCATAGGTCTAAATGTATAGAGTTGCTAATTTTGTAATGTATTGTGGCTTGAGCCCATTCACGAACTTCCTGTCCATCATTGTCTCCGGACTAACCAAGTGGTTAGTGTAACGAGCTAGTATAGAGAACCGAGCCTCATATTCTACTTCCATTAGATTCCTTTGGTTTAGTGCAGCAAATTCTGCATTATTTTTCTCTTGCACCCTCTCAGAAAAGTATATGTTATTGAAGGTCTCCTTGAACTATTCCCCATGTAGTCTGGGCATCTACTTGAGTTGCTTCTATTGGTTTCCACCATGCTTTAGCATCCTTTTCCAGCTGAAAAGTAGCTAGCAGGACTTTACCTTGGTTAGTACTTTGGATGACTCCGAATACCCATTCAATCTTCTTGATCTAGTGTTTGGTCTCATCTGGGTCAATGGTACCACTGAATCTCGGTGAGTTTCTGCTCCTAAAGTTCCTATGTAGATCTCTTGCCCCATGGTTTCCTCCTATTTGAGCAACTTGCACCAATGCTCGGGTCAAATTCTGGATGGTCTATTGCATGTCTCTAAGTTGAGCACATGTTGCAACCATCTCAAGGTTTTGATTTCTTCAAAGTAATTACAAAGATAAGAGATCTTTCTATATCATCATTTATGTCTAGTAATTATGAAGCACCAAGCTTTTAAATCCTAATCTAAGGCTCTACCTATTCTCACAGTAGGTAAGAGGTTGTATTGTGGGTACTACAAAACTCTAGACTCTGTATCTTGAGTTTCCTAAGGTCTTAATGAAAGCCTAGGCTCTAATACCACAACTGCCACACCCCAACATGGAATATATATCGGGACATGAAGATCGATAAATATGTGTGTGTGTGTGTATATATATATATATATATATATATATATATATATATAACTGAGTCATTCAGAGCAAAAATCTAAAATATAACATCATTGAATGTACAGTACTTAGAACTTAGTGCTAAGTACTAAACAGTCGATAAATGTTCTTATTAATATCAACTCACACGGGTCATTTCCATCCTCAATCAGAGCCAATATGTAACATTCCATGTTACCTTTGACCAGTCGCCCTCCGCCAAGGGTAGCAACACCCTGTCCGTCGCCTTTTGAAGGCGACAGGGTGGTGGTTGCGTTCTGCTTGGGAATGCGACGGCCCGGCTGTCGCTTTCTCTCTGCTGCCAGCAACATGCGACTTTGTCGTTTTGCTGTCTGAAGAGAGGTGATAGGTTTCAACCTGCGACAGTGGGAAGGCGATGGGTCCTCCGTCGCGACCTGGTGTCGGGCCTGCATGGCTGACACGTGGCGAGGTCGCAGGTCAGCTTGACCATTGACCAGGGGATAGCGACAGGATGTATGTCGCCTTCAGTAAAGGAAGGCGACGCACCCCCTGTCGCGTTCTCATGTTCAAAGGTTTAAGTTCCCAAGCCGAGAGCACAAGCCCCAGTTCGTCTCCTTGCTTGGTGGAGGCTTCTCCTCCGGCGAACTGAGGCTTGGGGACTCCGTGGGAGGCTTGGGAGGGAGGCCTTGGTGTTCCTTTGCAAGGTAAGGTGTTTGTGGTTGTTTGTTCTTGTTCTTCCTTGGTTGATCTCTCCCTCACTGTTCTTCCTCTCTCCCTTGGCATGCATGGATGCTCTTCAAGGGAGAGGAGGTGCTCGGTTCGTGGGAGGAGGCTCATGGATCGTCGGAGCTCGGAGGTGGTGGGTTGCTAGCCTACGAGAAGGGCCCTTGAGGTTGGATCTTCATCTCGAGGTAGGGAACCCAAACCCTCTCCCTAGATCCACTTGCTAGGATTCTCACCCCCCCCCCCTTCCAAGCCTAGATCTACCATGCTAGGTTGGTTTCCTGCTTTGTGTGATTGTGGTTGGTGGTTTCCCTTGCATGCAATGGGTTTGTCTTGAGGTTTGAGGGTTGTTCTCCATGATGAGTGAGATGCATGTGAGTGTAGCCTAGTTGCATGCTTGTTGGGGTTCCTTTGAGGGTGGTTTGAGCTCATTAGAGCTATGTTTACTAGCCTACATGCTCCCCTCCTCTCGGTTGTGGTTGTGGTGTGGTTGAGGCCCTGAAGAAGGGAGCCTCGGTGTGTTGTGCACTGTGAAGGCGACACCTTTGGTGTTGCCACCAGGTGGCGAAACATCGATGCGTCGCCTTCAGGAACTCCTGAAGGCGACAGCATCCATGTCGCCTTCTTGGTGGCGACATTGGGGGCCGTCGCCTTCTGGTTGTTTTTCCTATTCTGGGTTCTGGGGTCTGTCCTAGAGCACTGACCTGGTTGCGACATAGGCTATGTCACAACCAGATCAGTAGGGTTGCGCTGGCCTAGGTGTCGCCTTCCTGAAGGCGACACCAGGCCTGTCGCCTTCTCAGTCAGAGAAGGGACTTGGCAACCTGCTCAGTGTTTTGCTTCCGCTGCGACTCGATTTTCTCAGCACTTGTGCTGTTTCCTAGTACAGTGCTACTGCTAGTCGTTCTCTCTTCGCCCGGTGCTAGGCACTTGAGGGCTTGTCCGCGAGACAGGTTGTTACCGTTACCTGGGACCCCCGGTTCCCGCGCGTCTGTGTCAGAGGGTGTTGCTCCAGACGACGGGGTTTGCTTGAGTCGTTGACTCTGGTAGCAGTAGGAGAAAATGGTGGGACAGCGACGTGGTCGTTTGTGGAGCTCTCTTAGCTGAGACTGGGACACCGGTAGTGTGTGGCTCGTACGGCGCAGTCCAGCTAGTCTGTTCTCACTGCCTCACTCTACGTGGTTCCGGTACCACCTAGAGGTGTCAGACGTGGGACCGTAGTCTGGCCAGACTACCGCAGTTTGTGGTTACTTGTGGTTCCGCGTCTCACTCCGACGGGAGGTGTCAGACATGGACCGTTGGTCGAGGGTAAGACGGGCGGCACTCCTGACCAGCTGACTAGAGTAGTGTACTGTAGCTAGTGTGCTTGCCCAGGCAGTTCGCTGTCTGTGTTTACAGCTGGGTCCTTGTGGTGCTTTGGTTTACACGGGTTTTCCGGTCCCGCCGAGTGGCTTAGACAGACGACTGTGTAGTTTCTTTTACGCTTCCGCACTTTACTCTGTTTAGTATATTAGACTTTACTGCTTTATTTAATTATTGCACTAGTCTATATATATGCTTGTGGAACCAGTGGGAGATTGGTAGTCCCTACTGGACTTCTTCGTGAAGCTCACTCCCTGTTTTGCAGGTGAGACTTCACAGTAGTTCCCTCCGCGGCATAGCGAGGAGACGGGCCCGCAGTAGTCGGTGTCTCTAGTGGCAGTGTTTCCCCCAGTTCTGTACTTCACCCTCGAGGTATTCCCCTAAGGGATGTGTTATTCCTTTTCCGTTCTGCACTTGTACTTCTACTACTTTGGGACTTGTACTAGACTTGCACGTTGTGTTAGACTTCTTCTTGCACTAGTTGGTACATCTTTAGTACGTTTGTCGTTACTTACTTTCCGTCACATATCTAGTTAGACCAATCCGTTAGCCCTTCCGGGTCTCCAGACCCGTGGGCGGCGGTGCCGACGGTCGGATCCTTGGTGGGAGCCGGGGATCCGGGCGCCGGGGCCGTTATAGTGGTATCAGAACAAGGGGTCTATCAAGACTTGTGGTGGAAATGAGTAATGACGTAAAGTCCCTTAGGAAGTATAAGTGAACACTGCTAGCCGTCGGAGTCTTAAGTGTCATTAACTAAATCTGGCTGTTTTGCAGATCAGGCCTCCCCGCACTTGCAGGCAGGCTCATAACTTGGTGGAGCGTCAAGAGATCGAGTCAGATAGTTCGGTTGCTGCCGAGCAGGTGCCGTTCGGTGCTCAGCCCCAGCAGTTCGAGCAGCCAGACGACCCGTTGCCACAGGGAGTATCGCAGCAGCAGCAGGAGCAGCAGTAGTGGTATCCACCTGCGCCACCGCCGGCCGTCATGGAGCAGTGGTGGAGAGCGATGCTTCAGGGTCCGTGGCAGTACCTGCAGCAGCAGTACCAGCCGTACCAGCAGATGCCAGCAGGAGGTCAGCAGTTTGCGCAGATGGCAGCAGAGGAGCAGCCACCACCAACCCCGCAGGCAGCACCGGTTCAGCCAGAGGTACCACCTGTGTTTTGGCAGCAGACTCCAGCAGCAGCATCAGCACCTGAAGACCGCATCATGCTTCTGGAGAGGTTCCTTCGTCTTCGACCTCCTACGTTTGTAGGCGACCGCGATCCGGATAGAGCAGAGAGTTCGGTCCATGAGCTCGAGCGCACCTTCGAGACCATGGACTGTGCAGAGTTGGATCAGGTTCGTTTGGTAGTATATCAGCTGAAGGGGTCAGCCCATGAGTGGTTGCGAGCAGTGAGGCTGACCAGGTTTCAGGGCAGGAGGTTGGAGCAGATCTCTTGGCAGCAGTTTCTCGAGGCCTTCCTCGGCTAGTACCTTCCCGACTATGTCTGCCGGGAGAGGAGGGACTTGTTCCACGAGTTAGTCCAGGGAGACTTAACCGTGGGACAGTACCATCAGAGGTTTCTGCAGCTACTTTGACACGTTCCCCACGTGGCAGCTAGTGAGCAGGCTGTACCGAGCGGTTCATTAGCGGGCTACGTCCCGACTTGAGGTGGGCCATGGCTGGTCACCTCTGCGACACCTTGTCAGTAGCAGTGGCGAGAGCTACGGCCCTGGAGCGGGAGTGTCGGTTTCAGCCGCAGCAGAGTGAGGTTCAGGGAGATCTTCTCCGTACCAGCGCCCCGCAGAAAGTCGGGGGAGTGTGTCTTCTTCCTCCTCTTCGGGAACAGGCGGTGCTGGCCTGACCTCGAAGTTGAAGAAGTTGTTCACTCGTGGAGGCAGGCGTCACTCACAGCAGCAGAGGCGTCAGACCTTGCAGTTTCCAGCAGAGCAGTCCGTCCAGCAGGGAGCAGAGCAGAGCCAGTAGGGTACGGGTTGTTACCACTGCGGGCAGGAGGAACACTTCAGGCGAGAGTGTCGGTTGAGGCAGCAGCAGGAGCAGCACCAGCAGGCACCCCAGGCGCAGTACCGTCCACCCCAGCCACCTCAGCGCCAGCAGCAGTACCAGGGTCAGCAGCAGCAGCAGCGTCCACAGCAGCAGCGTCAGCAGCAGCAGCCTCAGCGAGGTCGTGGACGCGGTCGGGTGATGAACATCACCAGAGAGGAGGCGGAGGCCTCTAATCTGGTCGTCGATACGATTCCCATCCTTGGTAGAGTTGCTAGAGTTTTGATTGATCCGGGTGCTATGCACTATTTTGCTTTAGAGGAGTTCTTTGCTGCTTTGACCGAGTTTGCTCCAGAGCGGACCTGCGACCTAGCTGTTGAGCTTCCGACGGGTGACTTCGTTCGTACCCTTGGTTACTTGGAGGGTGTCACCGTCGAGGTGTAGGGCCACCAGCTACCAGCCAGACTGTTTGCCTTACAGCTCCACGACTTGATGCCATTTTGGGCATGGACTGGTTAGAGGCACACTCTGCTTTGGTAGATTGTCAGCGGAAGACCGTGCGGTTCGAGTTACCTGGAGCACCTGTGCTTTGCTTCGAGGTACCGGTCTGTCCGCCGACCCTTTGTTTCTTTCTGTAGAGCTCGGTGTCTTATCCGTGATGGTTGTGTTGCTTTCCTGGCTTCCGTTTGTGCCTCGGATTCGGGTGAGTTGGCTGTTTCTGATGTGCCGGTTGTTTGTGAGTTTGCTGACGTGTTTCCGAGGATCTACCTGGGTTGCCGCCTGAGCGGGAGGTAGATTTCTCCATTGAGTTGCTTCCTGGGACGATGCCTGCGTCCAAGGCACCGTACCGGATGGCGCCGGCAGAGCTACGGGAGTTGAAGCGCCAACTAGAGGAGTTGCTTGCGTTGGGCTTCATTCGTCCTAGCCGCTCGCCGTGGGGAGCGCCTGTGTTGTTTGTGAGGAAGAAGGATGGTAGCCTGAGAATGTGTATTGATTATCGTCAGCTGAATCAGGTTACCGTGAAGAATAAGTATCCTTTGCCCAGGATCGATGACTTGTTTGACCAGTTGCAGACAACTTCAGTGTTCTCGAAGATCGACTTGAGGTCGGGTTACTACCAGTTGCGGATTCGGGAGTCAGACGTTCCGAGATCAGCCTTTCGCACCCGCTACGGCCACTTCGAGTTTGTCGTGATGCCTTTTGGGCTCACGAATGCCCCAGCAGCGTTCATGGAGATGATGAACAGTGTTTTCAGCGAGTACCTGGACCGGTTCGTGGTGGTGTTCGTCGACGACATCCTGGTGTACTCAGCGATGGCGGAGGAGCACGAGGTTCACTTGAGACTGGTTTTGCAAACTTTGAGGAGTCACCGACTTTATGCCAAGTTCAGCAAGTGTGAGTTTTGGCTAAAGGAGGTGCACTTCCTTGGGCACGTTGTTTCTGGTGCAGGTGTGGCGGTCGATCCCGCCAAGGTTGAGGCCGTTGTTTCTTGGGGCCAGCCCGCTTCAGTTGCTGAGGTTCGCAGTTTTCTGGGGCTGGCAGGCTACTACAGGAGGTTCGAGCAGGACTTCGCCAGAGTTGCAGAGCCTTTGACCCGTTTGACCAGGCGGGAGACCGGTTTGTGTGGACGACAGAGTGCGAGCAGAGTTTCCAGGAGCTGAAGAGTCGGCTGACTTCAGCTCTGATCCTTGTTGTTCCTTTTGGCACTGGCGGCTTTGTTGTCTACACAGACGCTTCGGGTACTGCTTTGGGTGCTGTGTTGATGCAGCACGGTCGAGTAGTTGCCTATGCTTCTCGTCAGCTGAAGAAGCATGAGCAGAACTACCCGACGCACGACCTGGAGCTTGCAGCGGTGGTGTTTGCCTTGAGGTTGTGGAGGCACTACTTGTACGGTGAGGTGTTCGAGGTCTTCACCGACCACCGCAGCTTATAGTATGTCTTCACGCAGAGGGATCTCACCTCAGGCAGCGCAGGTGGCTCGAATACTTGAAGGACTATGACTTTAGTCTTTCCTATCACCCAGGGAAGGCTAATGTCGTGGCAGATGCTTTGAGTAGGAGAGCCCACCTGAGTTCTTTGTTGGTTAGACACTGGAGACTCCTGGAGGACACCGCTCAGAGTGTCTTTGTACCGTCGAGCCTCCGGGAGAGGGCAGTGGCAGCCGTCCTGACCGTTCGTCCGTGGATTTTTCAGCAGGTGCTTGAGGCCCAGAGTGCAGACGAGGACTTGGCAGACGTGTTGCGGTTGCCCGAGGTAGCACTGGACGAGGACAACGAGGTTCATTTCCGAGGCAGACTCTACGTTCCAGAGGACGCCAGGGAGGAGGTACTGTCCGAGGCTCACCGGTCGCGATACTCTATTCATCCAGGCTCTACCAAGATGTACCATGACTTGAGGGTACTCTTTTGGTGGCCGGGGATGAAGAGAGATATCGCTGAGTTTGTTTCGCGCTGCCTTACCTGCCAACAGGTGAAGGCAGAGCACCAGCGTGCTGGTGGTGAGTTGCAGTCGCTTCCCATTCCAGTGTGGAAGTGGGAGCATATCACCACGGACTTTGTTTCTGGTTTACCTCGTACCTCTCAGAGGCACGACAGCGTTTGGGTCATCGTTGACAGGTTGACGAAGACCGCTCGCTTTCTTCCAGTCAGAGTAGCTTGGTCAGTTGACAGACTTGCTCGGTTGTTTGTGGACAGAGTGGTGCCTTTGCACGGAACCCTGGTCTCTATTGTCTTAGATAGAGATCCGAGGTTCACCTCTCGTTTCTGGCGCAGCTTTTAGCGTGCACTTGGCACTGAGTTGAGGCTGAGTTCGGCGTACCACCCACAAACAGACGGGCAGTTTAAATAGGAACAAGTTATCTAATATGCATAAAAGGAAGATTCTACTATCAACTACTAGTTAGATAACTTGGATGCTCATTACTCTTTCCCATCCCCGTTAGTGTGTTCATCATCATTAGTTTCACCTGAAAAATATGAAGTATCTGAATGATTTAGATGCTTAGTAGGATTTATATCCCATAACTAGGAAGCTCTAAGAGATTAACCAGTTAACAAGTTGAACATTCTAATCGCAAGAGAGCAATTTAAATAGGTGTTCGTACTAGTATCGAGGGTATGTGAACATGTCAAGAAAGTGCTGAATAAATAAAAAAGTGAATCAAGTAAGAATTGCCATTACATGACATAACACTCATTGGGACTAAAAGTACGAGTCAAGCAAGTAACATGTCAAGTAAGTATTTATGAAATGTTTGTCATAACTATTCAAAAAAGATCAAGTACTCAGCTGTAATGCTAACCATCATAGTCAATTTTACTCTTGCAAGCACATGCACTTTTTAGGCACTCTCCCAGGACAAAACTGGGCTCTTATATTGCTATGTTAGTTGTGGATACAACATCCATGTATTCTTTACACAACCATTGATAGTCAAGAATCTTAAGAATAGTTCAGAGTGTTCAACAAGAACTTCAAGTAGGGTATGGCTCTAGGTATATTCAGGAGTGAACAAGGATTGGAAAAATAAGAGTTTTAATTTCTAACATAGTGGTGCTATAGTGAAATAGAGAATCGGTCAACCAAATAGTCTATTAGGTTCACCGATAGGTTTCACAGAAGGGTGTTAGTGTTGGAAAGATAGACTAGTTGACTCAATAATCAATTTAGGTAAACTGATATCATGGTGGTTGACCGAAGGTATGGTTTTGGCCGACCGATGGTTTGGATGTTGATGGGTGAGTCGATTTCTTTATCTCGAGGAGTCGATTCTTAAATTTTATAGAGTCGATTCTTACTCACGGAGTCGATTCATCAAGGGAATTGATTCATTAAGAGTTAGTTTTCTTAAGATTTGATTCATTAAGGGAGTCAGTTTTCTTAAGACTCGATTCATTGATGGAGTCAATTTTCTTAAGACTCATTTCATTAAGTCAGAGACTTATTTTATTAAGTTAAGGACTTGTTTCATTAAGTTATTTTGTACTCTGTAGATTTTGATGATCACAAAAACACTAAGTCTAATTCATGTTGATATGCTGACAAAGTACCAATTCTTATTCATGTTATTGATCCATGTAATTGATTTACCTATATTTAAATTGACAATCTAATTTGTGTGTTAAGTATGTAGAAAATAGGTCAAAGTCAAATTGGTAAGTTGTTGGATGTGGAATGTGAGATCTAGAGGGGGGAGGGTGAATAGATCTTCCCCTTAAAAAAAAAACTCTATGAGTTCTATATTGAATTGTAAGGAAATTAGCTTCATGAGCAACGACATCAAACCACATAAGGCACAAGAAATTTGCAGGTGGTTCGGCTCCTTGACAGAGACCTACATCCACCCCTTACTTCAACCAAGTGAGGCATCACTAAGTTCAAACCAAAAGTGTGAGACTCTAACACAGCCACTGATTCACAGCTTCATACAAACATTGACACACAACTTGACTGCTGATTCACAACTTCAAGATCTCAAGGATCTCACAACCCTCACACTCAAAAGTATAGGATCTACACTCCTAACTCCAATAGGAGCAATCAAACAGAATGTATGAAGTTTGAAGGAAGAAAATAATCGATCAAGATAGATTGATGAATGAGAAGAATTTTATCAAACACTCTGGCAGCAATCTGGTGCAGAATCTCTTGATCTGATCTTTTCATCTCTTAAGGCTTGTTTTATAGTTCATCAATCTTGTATTCACCACCCTTTGAATTTCTCAAGCAATTGAACTAAGATTGCCTTAGATCAAATAAGATTTTCGGTGCTCTACTTTCTCTTTAGTAGATATGGCAATGGCGAAGCTTCATCTGGCACAACATCATCACAACAATCTCCTTCTCCAGCAGGAACCTTCTCAGAAGTGTTTTTTTTTTTTTTGTCTACTCTAGAGCTCTGCTACTTTTTCTTTTTTGCCCTTGTTGCCCACACCACCTTTTAGTCTCAACACCCAACACTTTTTTGTGCGGCATCAAGGATCCTCCAAGTGGGCCCCCTCAATTCCCAATCCATTAGGGAATTTTCTGCCAAACATACTCTTCCAGAACCTTGTATTGTGTGCCAAAGAATCTTCAATGATTGGGCCTTGGATCATGTGCCCAAAGATAACATGTTGGCACTTGCACTTTATCACTGGAAAATAAAGTTATGATTTCTGTCGACACATCTTGTGCATTGTGTCGATGCACTGTGGTTTTACTTGACTACTTATTGGATTCATCATGTGTGTCGACCTCATTGCAAACTTGCGTCGACCTCCTGTGTTTTCTTTAGAGCTTACTCACTTGATGCACCATTTGTGTGTCAACCTTCTAATCAATGTGTGTTGACGCACTTTGTATATCTTCAAAACATAGCTCACTGGATGAGCTACATGTGTCAACCTCTTGAGTCACATGTGTCAATGGACTTTATGTTTTCTTCATATTCATCTTACTGGATGACCTAGTTGCATCGACCTTCTATTCAATTTGTGTCGACACACTTTGTGTATCTTCGACATATAGCTCACTAGATAGGTTACATGCGTCGACCTCCTGTGTAACCTGTGTCGACGCACATCTAACCTTTTGTCTTTGTGATGATACATGTCATGAGTATTAGTGTGTTAAGGCATTATTAAGCATTAATGTAGATTATGTATCATAGTTAAACATGGTCTATGACATCATCAAAACAAGGGACACACCCCATTTTTTATGATGACAAATATGATTCATAGATCCTTTGACTCTACATTTAACTACTCATTCAACACTTCATCACAACAAGCAATACACATACAAGGTGTGGGAACACGAAATGCATTTCATTTCATATAAGGATGTGTACAAGAGAATGCATGCATGAGAATGCATGTATGATAACAAGTTCCCAGCTCATTTCATTTAGTTGGCACAAAAAGAACCTTTTACATTCAGTCAAAAGAACCTTGTCTATGATGTCTCCCCCTTTGACATCATCAAAATGAGGGAACTAATTTTGAGGTGGAGCTGGAGGCTATGAGGTATTTGCAAACAACTTATGCTCAATTCTGTCTAATCTAGCTTCCAACTCATTATAGTTCTCTTTCAAGTAAATCTGAACAGCATTGATTCTTGTATTCATGATGTCGGTCATCACCCTTAAGCTGTCATTCACATGAACATACATTTGATCCGCCCCATGGGGCATTGGTGGTGCTGCTATAGAAGAAGTAGCATGTGTACTTTTAGTTGTGTTTGTCTCACATTGAAGCTTCCGGACATGGTCAAAATCTTTCTTCATTTGACTATATGAGTGTTTGAGAGATTGGATGTCATTTAGCTTACTACATCCCTATGTCAATTGATTCTCCAGTGTTTGCACTTTATCAAATATCATTGACTGTGTGTATCCAACATGATTAAAGACTTCACCAATCTTTTCAACAAGCTTGTTGAATCTTACTCTAGCAAAGTCAGTAGTTTACTTTTGTTGCTTGAAATGCATGTCCATTTGATTCTCAACTGTTGCCAATTTGTCCTCAAACTTTGTGGATTGCTGCTCTACCTTGTGATGTAGTTGCTCAACAGAGTGATGCAATTTGTCAAATTATTCTTTAAATATAAGAAGTAACTGAGTTGGTATGACAAATGTAGTAGAAGAGGTGGACTCTTTGGCAGGCTCTACATGTGGAGATGCTGTAAATGTGTCCTGGTATTGGCCTTCTTGAGTCGCTGCTTGAGCCACTTCCATTTTAGTAGTTGTATCTTATGGTACAGGACTTGGTAGTGCTTGATGACCCGGTGGTGAATATGGATGTTGTTCTTCATTTATACCTCCATCAGGTGCATCTTTAGTGGGTGGTTGGTCCACCTGAGCACCTTCATCGACATGGTCCTCAACAGGTGGCTGATCCACCTGTGGTTCTCCTACTTGAGCAGGTTGAGCAGAAGGTCGTCCTCTGACCATCTTATCCCCTTCCATTTAAAATTTCATAAATTTCAAAACATTTGCTAAACAATAGATATTGTACTTTGGAATTGACTGTGACTTTTCATTTGTAAGAGGAATCTTGGTCTTTAAGAAAATAGTAGTTAAATGTGCAGCATAAGGCAGAGACCGTCTCAATTCTTTCTTGGTTGTCTCATGAACAATTTGATAGAATACCTCAGCCAGATTTACCTGTACTTTCTTGAGCAAATAGTAAAGTAGGAATTGTTGTGTTCCTGTGACCCTACTTCTTTCTCCTCCTTGATGTGTCAATATAGTTGTAAGTATATGATGTAGCATCCTATTCAAAGGAGGGAATTTGTTTGCATTAGGGCATGAGACCTTAGTTTGCACTGATTTTGTCTTATCATGTTCAAGTCTAGTCATCAAGGTATAAGCTTCATGATAGCAAAACTTGTACTGAGAAAATTCCTTTCCAACATAAGGAATATCTAATGCATCTCCCACAAATTTGGTGGTCAAGTTGATGTGAACTCCTTTGATTGTAGTTTCTAAAGCCTTTTTGTTGCTTTCCAAATTGGCATAGAATTCTTTGACTAATTTAGGATACAAGATCCAATGGCCGCTAACGAAATTGGTCCATCCTTGGAATTCAAAGAGTTCAAATTAATAATTCTGGTAATGTTGTCTGCATACCTTCATCCTCAGTGTTGACTGCTCTGGGTTTAATAATTTGTCTGTTTTTAGTTGAACTATTGGTGGCTTTCTTTCACTGTCTTCTTCCTCTAATTTAGTTTCATTTACCTCTACATTTATAGACCCAGAATTTTCTGCTGCTCCATCATTGGGCCCAAATTTTTAATTTTCTGAATCATTTGCTTATGATTCTTCTGAACTTTCTTCTTCTGAACCAGATGCAACGCTAGTTTCTGCTACCTGAGCAAAGGGAATGGAGCCCTTGGCTCTAGGGCTAGCTTCTTCTGTGTGCACTTCAGCAGATAGCTGGTCTTCGTCTTCATCTGAACTACTCAGCTCAACAAATTCACTTTTCTTCTTTCCTTTTGACAAGGATTTTCTTTAGCAAGATGATAGTGGGTGAATCATCAACTTCCACACAGATATGCAGTAGTTTTCCTCTTATGAGGAGTAACTTTCCCTTGAACATCATGCCTAGCCTTGCTTCTGCACTCTGAGGGCTCTTAGATTACTATGTTTGGTTCTATGCAACCTTCACTTTCCCACCCCTTCGAGCTTGGAGTTTGAGCGCCATTGTCACGGAAAGTGAGCGATTGCTTCACCGGAGAGGAAAGATTATCTCACGGAGATGAAAATGCTTCCGGAGGTAGGAGAGAGAAGAAATTTAAGAGAGGAATGGACAACAAGTAGGTGTGTTGTGGATGAATTGGGGGGATATAAGAGATCATGTCAACCTACCCTAGAAATTGTACAGTTAATCGATGGGACACAAGATCTTAAACTGGATCCACAATAAAATGTGCCAAGATGCGTCAATGTAGAAGTCCATGTGCATCAACCTACTTGAGGTAAAAAAATCAATCTAGATAAAAAAAAAAAGGGAAAGAGTGTTCAACCATGATGATCATGACCTTATTACATTTTTTAGGAAGTACTATGGAATTAAAGAAATTACTCTTATCCATATTTAGTTTCCCCTTTTTCTTTTGAAGTTAATGGTTTGAGGATTATAATCTTTAAATACATTTAACAAAACTAAAAAATAGCATTGAGACATATTTAATACAGATAAAGCATAAAAAAAATTAATCCCCTTTATTCTTACTTATCAGTTTCATATGGATATCTGTAGAGAAAATTTCAAATAATTTTGAAAATAAGCACCCTATTCATTTTCATAGGAAAGAAAAGTTCCTTAATTAACAGTCTTTTAAAGAGCATATAGATTTAACATAGCATTTCCATGTAGGGACACATGTTTTTTACATACCGGAGTCCCTAATTTCTTTAGATAGTTAATCATTCGGCCACAAGAGTTTTTATGCTAACCTTTTGACGTGAAGATACACGTTGTTTAGACACCAGAATACCCAATTACTCAGTTTAGCATCAGATATTTCAATTTTTATTTTACCCTTTTTGTATAGAGATAAGTTGGCTCCTCATGACATACATTATTTCACACATTGTGAGCTTCTGTAGTTTCTCAGAAACTATATTATTGCTCTGCCAAGAAATGAATTTCAATGTTTTTTATTCTTTTCCTATTTCAAAACTAAGAATGTTTAAGAACAATGTGTATATTGAAATATTCCAACCAAAGATTCCTTATTACTTTTGATTTTTAGAAAGAAGGAAGAGATGGGTTTTCAATATATTCTATAACTATTAGATATCTACTCTTTGGTATTATTCAGAAATTTTAAGAATGATACTTGCAAGATTATAAACTTCAAACCACTACTTCTTTTAGGGGTGACCAAGAAAAAGAGTAAGATGTTTAACTCCCCATGAATTATTGCACTTGGTCAAATTTCATCATGATAGAATACTCCCCCTCAATCAGTGAATTTGAACATAAAGAAAGGATTTAATCAATGCTTGAATTTAAGAGGAAAGAAGGGTAGACACATGTCATGGATGGACAAAGTGTGCGTTGACGTAGAATCAAGATGGTGTCAACACAGGGAAGTATTTGATTGGTGCTAATAGAATGTGTGTCGATAGGGTAGCATGTGTGTATCGACCTGCTTCAGACCAAACTAATGTCTTCTTAGCTTTTCTGCCATTTCTGCCATGATACTCAGTTTTTTCAACTTTCCATAAGTTTCCTTACCACCTCAAGAAATACTTCATGTACCATTTGCACCCCTTAACATGTGCATGATGTGAAATAATATGCAATTATCATCAACATAATAGTTCATACAAATAGTATTATGTATCTCATGATTTTTGGTACTTGGCGGAGAAACTTTCTTATGCATAGTGAAAATTTCCAGGCAAGCCTAACTTGCCATTTCACAAGTCACCATTTGATATACCAAAATATCAAGATGCATAACACATCATGATTTTATTCAAGCAATCAATTTCAATCAATCAAACTCACACAAACCAAACTCTCTTCTTAAACATGTGAATCTATCATTACAGGCAGGTTTGGTAAATATATTAACAATTTGTTTAGCAATTTCAATGAAGTGCAATTCAAAACATTTCTTACTAATTTCATCTCTTAAGAAATGGCGTCTGATTGTAATGTGCCTGGTCCTAGAATGCTGGATTGGATTTTTGCCAAATTTATTGCACTAGTGTTATCATACATTAGTGGAACACATCCAAGGTCTACTTGGTAGTCTTGGAGTTGATGCTTGATCCACAACACTTGAGTACCGCAACTCCTTGCAACAACATATTCTACTTCTATAGTGGAGAGGGATGCTGAGTGCTATTTCTTGGAAGCCCAAGAAACTAAACATCCTCCGTAAAATTGGCAATATCCACTATTACTCTTTCTATCCAATTTGCATCCACCATAATCTGCATCTGAGTATGAAATTAACTTGAATTCATAAGATGCTAGATACCATAATCCCAAGTCATGAGTACCTGTTAAGTATCTAAAAAATCTTTTCACAGCACTCATGTGGGATTCTCAAGGACTAGCTTGTAATCTTGCACACATGCACATGAGAATTGAATATCAGGTCTAGATGTAGTGAGATATAGCAATGAACCGATCATACCTCTGTTGATTTTTGCTTCTACCATTTTGCCTTTCAAATCTGCATCAAGACATACTGAGATTGTAACGATTCGAGAACCCGACCCTCGGCCCATGCCGAGGACCCGATTTTCGCGGTCGCCACCCATGGATCCGAAGACCCGGAAGGGCTATCATATGCATCTAACAAGATATGTAACGGAAGTAAACGTCAACTGCTAAACTAGAAGCGTACATGCGGAAATAGAAAAGAGAGTGAGATCGTTGTGTACCGCTCTAAGTACAGTCCCAATACACGCATGCTAGTACAAGTAAAAGGTAGGGGAAGAACAAGTCCCTTAGGGGCATACCCCGAGCGTGACGTACACTAAAACAAGGGAGCCATTGTTAGCTACGGGGACCCCGACTACCGCCCCGTCTCCTCCGCCCGACGCGCACCCTGCCGCTGTTGAGAAGTCTCACCTGGGAAAAGGAGGGATAAGCTTCACAACAGAAGCTCAGTAGGGACTACCAATCTCCTACTGGCTCTAAACAGGCAGAAGAATATATATAAAATAAATGTGAGCAGTTTATATCTTCTCCCTACAAACGGAAGTGCGAAAGCAAAGCTACAACTAGCACGGTACGGAAAATACACATGGTCGGAAACTCTGTACGACTGCTCGTCATGACCACCACACGGCTAGCAAACACAAACAGAGGGAACTCCGCCTGGACAAGGAACACTAGCTACGGAAGCACTACCACTAGTCACGGTCAGGTGCGTCCACCAACGTCTTATCCTCAACCCAGATCTTGACCCTCACGTCTCGTCAGAGCGAGGTAGGACACAAGTAACACAACAGTAACCGCCGTAGTTTGGCCGGACTACGGTCCCACGCCTGACCTCTCCAAATGGTTCCGGGGCCGTAAGGAGCGAGGCAGTGAGAAGAAGGACTGGCTGGCCTGCGCCGGGTAGAACTCCTAACTGTCCTCGGTGTCCCAGACCACCCACGAGAGCTCTGCAAGTGACTCACACACCACTGTCCTAACCACCGTTTTCCCCTATGCTCCAGAGTCTGCCTGGTGGCTGCCAACTCGAGCACACTCGTAGCTCGGAGTACTCCCTCAACAGGCTCCCGAGGATGGGGGTCCCAGGCAACGTTAACAACCTCTCACACGGGACAAGCCCTCAAGTGCCGAGCACCGGGCGAAAGACTAGCATAGACCACACTAGGGAACTAGCACAGGTGCCACGGGTACAGTAAAAAGAAGCAAAAACGACAAGAATCAGAAATCTATCTCACGACTGAGGTCATGACACATCGGGCCTCCGCGACCTGGTCGCAACGCCCTACCCTGTGGCAACGTTGTCGCAGCGGCCATAGCCGTCGCGACCAGGTCGCGACGCCCAGAAGCGTCGTGATCCTATCGCGATCGGCAAGTCTATCGCGATAAGATCACGACCTCTAGAAGGGTCGCTCTTCAGCAGAGGGGGGTTTCGGAGACCGCCCCAAAAACACCAAACAAGCATTCCACAGGGGGAGGGGAGCATGCTTAACATGCAAGAATGCCATTAAAGCATCCAAACCACCCTTAAAGCCCACAGACATGGATTTATATGAATCTACACTCAAGGAAAACCTCACTCAAACTCGAGCATGGAGTTCTCACACTCCCAAGCCCCAAACCACAGAGGAAACACAATGTAGAGGGGGAAGGGAGCATGCTTAGGGCGAGAGGATCAAGAGTCCCTACCTCCACACAAAGAATGAACCCGTTACGACCTTCTCGTAGGAAAGGATGCCTCCTCCTCGCTCCAAACGGCACGAACACATCCCCTGCACGAGCGGGACGACACCACCTCAGCAGAGACACCTCAAGCACCACGATCCGCCAAGAAATCGCAAGGGAAACTCGAGAGGGAAGGGAGAGGGGAAAAAGAGAGCTGAGAGGGAGAGAGGGGGAAATGGGGCGCAGCCTTGGGTTTTAACCCGGTGGCCCCCAGAACGCGGCGGGCTGACCCAGCGTGAGAACAAGCGTGTCACGATGCCCCTCGGCGTCGCGGCCATGTCGGGACGGGGCCCCCGGCGCGACCTCGAAAAGTAGGTCAAACCTCGAAGACCGAAAAAGTAGTCGCGACGCCCAGATAGGCCGCGTCATTGCTGCACGCGTCTGACACCTGACAAAGCCGTTCTGACAGAAAGGACACCGATCACGTCTTTCAGAAAAGTAGTCGCGACCCTATCAGACGCCGCAACAAGGACATGATGGCAACCTCCGTCGCGATAAGAACGCGGCGGCTGGGTGCGGCGCGACCCGACGCTTCACGGTAGACCGCTCTGGATCAACCATGTCACGGCCAGGGCACCTGGCGCGACCCTGAAGAAGGGGCCAAGGGCCCAAGGGGGCGGGTCTTACATCCCACCCACCTTAAGACATTTCGTCCCCGAAATAAAAACAACTCTATCTCAAACCGGAAAGTAGCACGAGGAGAAGATAACATACCAATCAATCAAACAAATAGGGAAACTGCTCCAGCATCTCATCCTCACGCTCCCAGGTGACCTCGTCACCTACGCGGTTCTGCCAAACGACCTTCACCAGCGGAATCTGCTTCTGATGCAACTGTTGAACTCTGCGGTCGACAACTCTGACCGGGTACTCTAGCACTGACAAGTCTGGCGCTACCTCCAGCTGTGAGTAATCCAACACGTGTGAAGGATCTACGACGTACCTCCTGAGCTGTGAAACATGAAACACACTGTGCACACCTGCTAGCTCTGCCGGAAGACTCAACCAGTAAGCCACCTCGCCGACCCTCTCGGTGATAGGGAAAGGCCCGACGTACCTCGGACTGAGCTTTCCCTTTCTACCAAACCTCATGACGCCCTTGGTCGGAGAGACCCGCAAGAAAACAAGGTCACCAACACTGAACTGTAACGGTCTCCTGCGGACGTTTGCGTAACTCTTCTGTCTGCTGTGAGCTGCCCGAAGCCTCTACCAGATCAGACTTACCATGTTTGCACACTGCTGTACTAAATCTGGCCCCAAAAGCTACCTCTCACCAACCTCGAACCAGTGAAGTGGAGTCCTGCATGGGCGACCATACAAGGCCTCGTATGGTGCCATTCTGATGCTCGAGTGATAACTGTTGTTATACGCGAACTCTACCATCGGAAGGTGCGACTCCCAAGTGCCGCTCTAGTCAAAACAACACACTCTCAGCATGTCCTTCAGTCTTTGAATGGTCCGCTCTGACTATCCATCTATCTGAGGGTGGTACGCTGTGCTGAACCTCAACTCTGTACCTAGTGCTCTCTGAAGACTGCGCCAAAACCCTGACATGAACCTCAGATCTCTGTCGAAGATGACTGAAACTGGGATCCCGTGCAACGAAACAACTCTGTCCACGTATAGCCTGGCTAACCTGTCCACTGACCATGACATTTTGATCGGAAGAAAGTGCGCTACCTTGGTCAAATGATCCACAATCACCCAGATACCATCGTGCCTCTATAGGGTGTGGGGCAAACCAACCACAAAGTCCATGGTGATGTCGTCCCACTTCCACTCAGGAATGGGCAACGGCTGCAGCTTACCACCAGGACGCTAATGCTCGGCCTTCACCTCTTGACAGATAAGGCACCGAGCAACAAACTCTGCCACGCCCCTCTTCATCCCTGGCCACCAGAAGGACCTCCTCAAGCAATGGTAAATCTTGGTGAAGCCAGGATGAACAACATACCTTGATCGGTGAGCCTCTGACAAAACTGCCGGGCGCGCCTCCTCAGGAACGTACAAGCGGCCTGTGAATCTGACCTCGCTGTCCTCGTCGAGCTCAACATCTGGCATCTGCAAAATGTCTGCCAACTGAGGGTCTGCCTGCTGTGCCTGCAACACCTGCCTGAACACTGACGGCTGAACTGACAAACTTCTCGCCACTGCACGGTCTCTGGTCCTTGATAGAATGAACACTCCCTGGGACAGCTCCTCGAACAACCTCCACTCTCTGACCATCAACGAACTCAAGCGCACGTGCCTACTCAAAGCATCGGCTACGACGTTAGCCCTTTCTGGGTGATAGGAGAGGGTTAGGTCATAGTCCTTCAAATACTCCATCCATCGGCGCTGCCTCAAGTTTAGATCCCTCTTGGTGAAAATATACTGCAAGCTCTGGTGATCGGTGATGATCTGAAAAGCTTCGCCATACAGATAGTGCCTCCACAAATTGAGAGCGAACACCACTGCTGCCAGCTCCAAGTCGTGGGTGGGGTAATTCTCCTCATGCTTCTTGAGCTGTCGAGAAGCATAGGCAACGACCCCACCGTGCTGCATCAGCACGGCACCCAAACCTGACCTCGACGCATCGGTCTAGACCACAAAACCACCGCTGCCCGATGGCAAGACCAACACTGAAGCTGAAGTCAACCTCATCTTCAGCTCTCGAAACTCTGCTCACAATCCTCTGACCAAACAAACCTGACGTCCTGCCTAGTCAACCTGGTCAACGACGCTGCTAACTTGGCAAAATCCTGAATGAACCTCCGATAGTAACTGGCCAAACCCAGAAAACTGCGGACCTCTGACACCGATGTGAGCTTCTCCCACAACAACACGGCCTCCACCTTGGCAGGGTCCACTACCACACCAGAACCCGAGATCACGTGCCCGAGAAAGCGCACCTCCCTCAGCCAAAATTTGCACTTGTCGAACTTGGCATAAAGGCGGTGACTCCGCAGGGTCTCCAGCACGATCCTCAGGTGCTCCTCGTGCTCCTCCTCAGGAGCCAAGTAGACCAAAATATCATCAACAAAAACAACCACAAAACGATCTAGGTACTCACTGAACACCCTATGGATCAGATCCATGAATGCTGCGGGTGCGTTCGTCAGCCCAAATGGAATCACGACGAACTCAAAGTGACCGTACCTAGAATAGAAAGTCGTCAAACAGACATTTGACTCTCTGATCCACATCTGGTAGTACCTGGATCTCAAGTCAATCTTCGAGAAAACTTTGGCCGACTGCAACTGATCAAACAAATCATTGATCCTCGGCAACGGGTACCTGTTCTTCACAGTAACCTAGTTCAACTGCCGATAATTGATGCACAAACGAAGACTTCCATCCTTCTTTCTCACAAACAAAACAGGAGCACCCCACGGCGAACGACTCAGGCGAATGAAGCCCAGCTCAAGAAGCTCCTGCAACTGGCGCTTCAACTCACGCAGCTCCGCCGGGGCCATCCGGTAGGGTGCCTTGGACAAAGGCATCGTACCAGGCAAAAGCTCATTGGAGAACTCTACCTCCCGCTCAGGCGGCAAACCAGGTAGATCGTCCGGGAAGACGTCGGAGAACTCAGAAATAACAGGCACGTCAAAAACTGAAGATTTGCTAGGCTCCAAAGAACAAACCGAAGCAAGGTACGCCACACAGCCATCGCGGATCAAACGGCGAGCTCTACACAAGGAAATAAATGGCCGACGGGTAGACCGGATACCTCGGAAGCAGAGGACGGGCTCTCCAGGTATTCTAAACCAAACGGTCTTCCGCTGGCAATCAACCACGGCTGAGTGAGTCTCCAACCAGTCCATGCCCAGGATGACGTCAAAGTCGCAAAGCTGCAGTGCGTACAACCTGGCCGGCAACTGGTGCCCTTCAACCTCGACTGCCACACCCTCCAGGTAACCAAAGGAACCCATATAGTCACCATACGGGAGATCGACCATCACGTCACACTACCTCTCAGGAGTGTGACAAGCAAGGGACTCATAGAATTCCTTGGAAGAAAAACACAAAAAAGCACCGAGATCGACCAAAACACGAGCAGCTCTGCCAAGGATAGGTAGAGTACCTATAACAAGGTTTGACGCCTCTGCCTGCTCCCGGGTGAGCGCCATCACGCGACCACGACCACGCCCACGCTGCGGCGCCTACTGGGGCTGTTGTTGCTGCGGCGGCTGCTGAGGGGTACTGCTGCTGCTGCTGGTACGACTGTTACTACTACGGCTGCGGAAACTACTGAGCCTACTGCTGGTACTGCCCCCGTTGCTGCTGATGCGGTGCCTGCTGCTGAGGAGGGTACTAGTACTGAGGCAGCTACTGAGCGTACCGCACTGGCTGCTGCTGCTGCGGGGCTTGCCCCATGAGGCAATCCTCCTGAAGTGGCCCGGTAAGCCACAGGTGTAGCAAACTACCTCCTGACCGCCATGCTCTGCTCCCTGGACAACTAACTGCTCTACAAACCTGGACTGGCACTTCTACTGTCGGCTCCGACTGCCCCCGCGAGTAGACAACTTCCTAAACTGCGAGCGAATCCCGGCGCTGCCGGAACTGCCCAAGCCAGAGGAAGAGGAAGTCGCACTACCGCGGCTACCCGCTGGACGCTAGTAAGGCGAGGACCTGGAAGAGGCTCCTCCCTGCTGCTGCTGCTGAGGCTGCCAGGTCTCTCTGTCCAAGGCGGTGGCCTTCTCCATGGCCTCTCCCAAGGTGGTACACATGTGTGCCATCACACCCCACATCAGGTCTGGTCTCAATCCTGCTATGAACCTTTCTGCACATGCCTGATCGTTGCCTGTGACATGAGGCACATGCCTCAACAACCGGATAAACCTCTGGTGGTACTGTGAAACTGTGAGGTCGTCCTAAACCAACGTGTGGAACTGGTCCCGTCTCTCACGTCGAGCGTAGTTGGGGAAGTACTCACCGTGGAAGACCTCCAAAAACCGCTGCCAAGTGATGTGATCCAACCTCTGCCCCTGGAAGTGAGTCTGCCTCTGAACTCTCCATCACTCATGGGCTGCTCCCTTGAGCTGGTACACTGCCAGTCGAACCTGGTCCTCCTCAGTGCATTCCATGGTCTCAAAGATGCGCTCTAACTCATGGGTCCAGCTCTCTGCCTTGTCTAAATCATACTCACTGTGGAACATCGGTGGCCGAAGGCACAGGAACCTCTTGAGGAGAGCGGTCCTATCCTCCGTAACCACCGTCCTCCGCCGCCCGGCGTGGGTACTCCCAGTGCCCGACCGCTCCTGACGCTATGGCTGCTCCACCTTTGGCTCTACCTGCTACTCCGGCACCACTGGAGGACGTACCAGAAACTGAACACTTGCCGCTGCCTGCCCGGGCTGGTACGCTCCCTGGTACAAGTTCCTAAAGAACTGCTCTGCTAAGGGAAACCAGTCTGCGTACTGCTGCAGTTGAGGCTGGTACTCCTCCTGCTGCTGCCCACCTACCGCTGTTGCTGCCGCTGCACCCTGAGGCTGTGCCACTGACTCGTATGCCGACACCTCCTCCTGGACCTGCCCCTGCGTGGGCATCTCGGACTCATCCTGCTCCTCGATCAACTGTCTAGCCTAACTGCACCTACGCGGAGCCATGTCCTACACGACACACAACCAACAAGGGTTAATAATACCACTCGGGCGGCTAGCAGTGTACTTGTACTACCGTTGGGACTTCCTATTGCAGTTCAAATCTATTAGAAGTCCTATCAGACTCTCGCTCTGATACCAACTGTAACGACCCGAGAACCCGACCCTCGGCCCACACCGAGGACCCGATTTTCGCGGTCGCCACCCACGGATCCGAAGACCGGAAGGGCTATCATATGCATCTAACAGGATATGTAATGGAAGTAAACGTCCCCTGCTAAACTAGAAGCGTACAGGCGGAAACAGAAAAGAGAGCGAGACTGCTGTGTACCGCTCTAAGTACAGTCCCAACGCACGCACGCTAGTACAAGTAAAAGGCAGGGGAAGAACAAGTCTCTTAGGGGCATACCCCGAGGGTAACGTACACTGAAACAGGGGAGCCACTGCTAGCTACGGGGACCCCGACTACCGCCCCGTCTCCTCCGCCCGGCGTGCGCCCTGCCGCTGCTGAGAAGTCTCACCTGGGAAAAGGAGGGATGAGCTTCACAACAGAAGCTTAGTAGGGACTACCAATCTCCTACTGGCTCTAAACAGGCAGAAGAATATATATATATAATAAATGTCAGTAGTTTATATCTTCTCCCTACAAACGGAAGTGCGGAAGCAAAGCTACAACTAGCACGGTACGGAAAATACACACGGTCGGAAACTCCGTACGATTGCTCGTCGTGACCACCACACGGCTAGCAAACACAGACAGAGGGAACTCCTCCTCGACAAAGAACACTAGCTACGGAAGCACTACCACTAGTCACGGTCAGGTGCGTCCACCGACATCTTATCCTCGACCCGGGTCCTAACCCTCACATCTCGTTAGAGCGAGTTAGGACACAAGTAACACAACAGTAACCTTCGTAGTCTGGTCGGACTACGGTCCCATGCCTGACCTCTCCAAACAGTTCCGGGGCCGTAAGGAGCGAGGCAGTGAGAAGAAGGACTGGCTGGCCTGTGCTGGGTAGAACTCCTAACTGTCCTCGGCGTCCCAGACCACCCATGAGAGCTCTGCAAGTGACTCACATGCCACGGTCCTAACCATCATTTTCTCCTAAGCTCTAGAGTCCGCCTGGTGGCTGCAACCTCGAGCACACTCGTAGCCCGAAGTACTCCCTCAACAGGCTCCCAAGGATGGGGGTCCCAGGCAACGGTAACAACCTCTCACACAGGACAAGCCCTCAAGTTCTGAGCACCGGGCGAAAGACTAGTGTAGACCGCACTAGGGAACTAGCACAGGTGCCACGGGTACAGTAAAAAGAAGCGGAAATGGCAAGAATCAGAAATCTGTCTCACGGCTGAGGTCGCGACGCATCGGGCCACCGCGACCTGGTCGCGACGCCCTACCCTGTCGCGACGCTGTCGCGGCGGCCATAGCCGTCACGACCAGGTCGCGACGCCTAGGAGCGTCGCGATCCTATCACGAACGGCAAGTCCATCGCGATAAGATCGCGACCTCTAGAAGGGTCGCGTCTTCAGTAGAGGGGTTGTTCCAGAGCGCTTCTTTCGGAGACTGCCCCAAAAAAACCAAACAAGCATTCCACAGGGGGAGGGGAGCATGTTTAACATGCAAGAAAGCCATTAAAGTATCCAAACCACCCTTAAAGCCCCACAGACATGGATTTATGCGAATCTACACTCAAGGATAACCTCACACAAACTCGAGCATGGAGTTCTCACACTCCCAAGCCCCAAACCAGAGAGGAAACACGATGTAGAGGGGGAGGGAGCATGCTTAGGGTGAGAGGATCAAGAGTCCCTACCTCCACACGAAGAACAAACCCGTTAGGGCCTTCTCGTGGGAAAGGACGCCTCCTCCTCGCTCTAAACAGCACGAACACGTCCCCTGCACGAGCGGGATGACACCACTCAGCACAGATGCCTCAAGCACCACGATCTGCCAAGAAACTGCAAGGGAAACTCGAGAGGGAAGGGAGAGGGGAAAAAGAGAGCTGAGAGGGCGAGAGGGGGAAATGGGGCGCGGCCTTGGGTTTTAACTCGGCGGCCCCCAGAACGCGACGGGCCGACCCGGTGTGACAACAAGCGTGTCGCGACGCCCTCGGCGTCGCGGCCATGTCGCGATGGTCGCCCCCAGCGCGACCCAAAAAGGCGGTCAAACCTCGGAGACCGGAAAAGAAGTCGCGACGCCCAGACAGGCCGCGTCAACGCTGCACGTGTTTGACACCTGACAAAGTCGTTCTGACAGAAAGGACATCGGTCACGTCTGTCAGAAAAGCAGTCGCGACCTGTCAGACGCCGCAACAAGGATGCGACGGCAACCCCCGTCGTGAAAAGAACGCGGCGGCTGGGTGCAGTGTGACCCGACGCTGTCACGGCAGACTGCTCTGGAGCGACCACGTTGCGGCCAGGGTGCCTGGTGCGACCCTGAGGAAGGGGCCAAGGGCCCAAGGGGGCCGGGTCTTACAGAGATGCTCATTGGAGTTGCCATGGTCTTTGTACTTACCAGTTTGTACTTTTCTAGCAGCTCCATAGCATGCTTTGACTGATTGACAAATGTCCCTTCGGATGTTTGAGCAATCTGCAAACCAAGGAAAATTTTCAATTCTCCCATTAGACTTATTTCAAACTCATTGGTCATGAGTTTAGAAAATTCTTTACGCATGGAGATTTTTGTTGAACCAAATACAATGTCATCAACATATATTTGAACAATCAAGATGTCATCATTCTGAACTTTAGTAAAAAGAGTTTGGTCAACTTTACCTCTCATGTAACCTTTACCTATAAGAAATGAACTCAATCTATCATACCATGCCCTTGGAGCTTGTTTGAGTCCATAGAGAGCCTTATCAAGCTTAAAAACATGATTAGGAAATTGAACATTCAAAGCTAGGTGGTTGTTCAACAAAAACTTCTTCCTTTATAAAACCATTCAGAAATACACTTTTAACATTCTTTTTTTCTTCTTTTGGCAAGGATTTTATATATAAACAAGAAAGACAATACACAATCCTTGGGGCAATTCCCTACTAAACAAATCTCAAATAGGGAACCCCTGAGCGGTCTAATGTTGTTTCCCCTTTACAGTCATAAGGTAAAGAAGAAGTAGCTAAATAAATGAAATTTGAAGATGCTGAAGCTCCATTGGAGGCCAAACGGTTTGCCACCTTATTCGCCTCTTGTAGATGTGAGAAATAGTAACTTCAAAAGACTGAAGAAAGTCAGCAACCTTTCTCCACCACCTAAGACAAGTCCAACTAGGAGCAGCATTTCTATGGAAAAAGAGATGAGCATAGTGAAATCTAAATAAACCACAGAAATCTAGTACCCGAGTTGAGCAGGGATATTCAAACCATCACAAAGAGCCCTTGTTTCTGCTACCATACCACTTCCCCCCCATAGAAGTACGAAAAAGCCACTTCGATATTGCCCATACTATCTCTAATGCAGCCGACTTCCCCACAGGGTCCCGAATTGCCTTTGCTAGCCCCATCCACATTATGACAGAAACCATGAATAGGAGGAATCCATCACACTAGCTTCAAAGATCTATGAGGGGTCTTCGGGTAAAATCCAAATGAGTGAATAATGTCCATACTTGAAGAGTAGTTATCAATTTTAAAGGACCTATTCTTCAGAGCAAAAGCAACCTTGGACGTGATATTATTGATAATATGAGAATGATTAACTCTTCTAGATTCGAACTGTCGGAGGCATCTTGATTTCTAAATCTCCCATATCATTAGCATAAGAGTACATAGGGTGATAAATCCAGAAGGGGATTGAATATTAGAATGTGTAATAATGCTAGCTCCAAACCTAAGTGGTGACATTATTGTGCATGACAGCACCACTACTAACAAGTGGGGATATCCATCGCCATAGGGAAGAAGCTAGCTCACTAGAGATGAAAAAATGGTTTAGGTCCTCATATTCTAGATGACGACAGTAAGAGCATTTAGAAACCATAGGGAAAATATATTTTGCAACCCGTGAGTCCACTGGGATTGCCCTGTACAACAACATCCAACAAATTATAGACGCCGCCCTTCTGAAAAGGAAGGATGCCAGATCTTCATCAGATGCGGTTTAGATACTCCTGGGATGGAGACCACCTTATAATCAGTTTTCACTGAGAAACCTCCTGTAGGAGATTTTGTCCAAACATGTTTATCCTCTTCAGATGAAAGCTTAATTACAGTCCACTGAAAATGTTGTGTTAACAATCTCCTCAACGGGTGGGATAGATCAACCATTTTACTCCTCAGAAAGAAAGTTGCAAATTGGTTCAAAACCAATCCAAATGTCATATAAAAAATTGATATTGTTGCCATAACCCAGTAACCATCTAGAGTTATGTTGTATAGCAATCTTCGCCTCCATAAAAATATGTTTGGACATACCTTGAGGATAGTGTAAATCCATCATATGTAAAAGGGCCATGTGTATCTCACTCTCGCATAGGAATCCTAGATACTATATTCATGAGCCATAACCCATAGTTGCTTGGCAGCAAGAGAGATCTGAACCTGCCACATATTTCAGATTCCAAGGCCAACCTCCTGCATGGGTTTTTTAATCAAATTCCACGGCACCCATTGCCTACAATGAGTTTCCTCTGAACCACTCCAAAAGAAGGAAGTGCAAACCTTGTCAATGTATCTTGTGATAGAGTTGGAATGCAATAAGAAGCAGCCAAATAAATTGGGATGAAATAAAGTATCGACTTGATTAAAACCACCTGGCCAGCCTGAGAATAAATTTTGATTTCCAAGACAAAAGTTTGCTATTAACTATATCAATTAAGCTTCTAAATCTGAGGCAAACTGTAAGGCCCTCGAATTTCCGTCGCATTTTTTTTTGTGTCGTGTGTGTGAAATTGTGCTTGTGTATGTATGTATGTATCTACGTATGTATTAATTAGTATACTTATGTGTGTATGTGTATAATTTAGGTATAAATAATGTATGTATTGCTTGATGGTAGTGTGTGCACAATACCATATAGATATTACATGTATATATACATGATGTGCATGGGTTTCTGCATGATTTTGACTTCTGGCCGAAGGGCCAGTTGGCGTCCACCTATTGGACGCTAAGGGTTGTCAACGTCAATATCGTGTGACGTCAGAACTTACTTAGGCGTCCACCGATGTTGACGTCAAGATCACTGACCTGCATGCGTAGCAGAGCCGGAAATCCCGGGAGCAAGCTACCCCAACCATTGGGGAGCTGTCCCCAACGGTCTGAAAGGGGTATCACATCATCTCCTGCGTGGGTGAGAGGTCTTTGGCTATATACAAAGCCATTTTTGCAACTCACACCCTTCTCTTTGCCCCTTTGCAAGAGAGGAAGAAGAGAAAAAAAGAGAAAACCCTAAAATCTGTGTGAAGAGCTCACCTTTGCAACCCTAAATCCGGCTACCTGAAGCTTGCACCGGCCATCTACTGCAGCAAGGAGCTAGCTGGAGTGGAGGAGGAGGCTTCCCCGACCTTATCTTGGAGCCATCTTCATCCTAGAACCCGGAGTGAAGCTTTTCTAGGAGCTTCTTGGGACAGCCCAAGGAGAGCTTCACCGAGCCCTAGATCCGTTTGGTGTATTTTCTAGAGGCAAGTACCCTACCCATAACGTCCCTGTATGTGTCTAGGTTGGTTTTATCATTTTTGTGCATTTTCCCTCGTGTCCTAGATCCCCCAATTCACCCTATCTTTGGAGCTCGGGTCTGTGTTTTGCACAGACCTGAACTTAACGGCAACATCTGTTGTCGTTAAGATCATGCTTAGCGTCCAGCGATTGTGCCGTTAACATTAATTAGCGGCCATAGCTTGCCGTTAAGTTCATCTGAGCAGAACAGCAAGCTGTTCTGCCCTTCTATATGATTAATTTCGATATGTTTCACGATGAGGATATAATGTAATCTCTTATATGCTATGTATACTAGCTAATGTGATGGATGGGAATGTGAATGTACACTTATTTTGTGGATGGTAGAGCTTATTTACATATTTAAAAGCATGTGGAAGAATGTTCATGTGTATGTTCTCACCATTATCCTGATAATCCGTGGTAAAATCATGTTGCCCTAATTTTGTTAGACCATGTATGTACAACCCTGTCTGTGCTCTGAGTTTCTGGAATTTTCCATGCTTGTATGATTTATTGAATTTTCTGTTTTGGGAAATAGAAATCATGCGTAGGTCACGATAAATCTTCCGTAAATTGTGTATTGCCCAATAAATTCGGGAATAAATCATGTGGCTCTATGCATGCTAGGGTTCAGACAGTGAGTTGTTAAATTTGTGATTGGTGTTCAACTCCATGCTAACTTGAATTGTGGATAGCATGTGAATTTGATGTTAGATTTTCTGTAATTACGTTTTAGGTTAGAAAAATCTGAAAATTTGCATGTGGGATCCTAAACCCGAAATCAGCTAGTGGTTAAAATTTCAGGTCATTTGGACAAGTATATGATGCAATATGAATTTTCTATGTAGAAATGCAAAATTAATGCATGCCGTTGCAAAAATGATTTAATTCTGTTTATTTCAACCTGAAGGGTGAAATTCCCTGAGTGTAAAATTTCTGTAATTGTAGTGTCATGTCAGGAAAACAGAGCCCATGTGTGTGAATGAGTGAATGAGTGAGATGTGAGTGTCATGTGCTAAACTAAGTGCTTAAATCGGAAAACGTGTAATGTGTAAATTGTGCCAAGTGTGACACTGCTTCCACAGAGGGCAGTGGAACCGTATCAGGGAAAAGTCCCCCTGAGAAGGTTCAATGTGTGTGACCCTAAGGGCATTAGGGGGAAATCCTGGAGGTGGACAAGTACCACTGGTTAGGGTGGAGACTTGTTCTCCCGGTCTGCGCAGTCCAAGAGTCGCCATTGTATTGCCTAGATGGCGTCTATGTGATGTGATGTGTTGTGTCCTTCTTTGGTGGTTTGGACTATGTGTCACGGCACTAAATGTGAATGTGTAAATGTGTATGTGTTCATGTGAAAAATGTGAATGTGAACAATGTGTAAAAGTGCATGTGTAAAGTGTGAAATATGCGAATTTGAAATTGTGTAAAAATGTGAAACCAAAATGTGAGGATGTGAGTTTGTAATCCATGTTATGACAATCTGAAATCATGCTTAAACAGTAGCTTTACTATGTTATGATCATGTTTATGTATGCAAAATGCCTAGAATCCATGCTAGGGATAATTGTTAAGCATATATAAACAGCTTCCATACTGGGTTGTTCACATGTTGTGATTTAATCGTTGTTGTAGCTCTCATGTGTTAGATTATGGTTGCTAAAGCATGTAAAACCAGCAAGCATGTAAACCAGCAAGCTTAAAGCATGTAAAATGGTTACGTATATGCGTAGGAATGTGTAGATTCCATGTTAGGTATGTTTCCTTTCATGCATGCTCGGGAATTCATGTTAATGGCTTTCATGTCTTAGTTGGTTGATGGTAGATTTTTATGTGAGGAATGAATAGAAAGCATGTGATAGGTGATTCTATTTTAGGAAATCTGAAAGCATAGTCCATGTGTTTAAATTGTAGATTCACCATGATAGGTTGTAAAATTTAATGTCAAGCATGCTACATGTTGTGTCTTGTGAATGTGTATGTAGAACCTACTATGATATGTGCATGTACGGTATGTGTAGAATTACTTGCGGAGTCTTTTAGACTCACTACTTGCTTCGGCGTACAGGTGTAGTTGGTGACGAGACACTTGTGGAGGAGACGTTGGAGACCGACTCCGAGCGTGGAGATTAGAGTGTTGGAGTACTTGTGACATTTTGTGATTTTCATAGTATGTAAATTGAACATTGTACTAGCATTATCATGGAAGAATGTATAAGTATGGACATCTATGTATTTGATTTTCAGCAATTTAAATTATGTGGACTTTTAGCTCTTTAAATGTTATCGAAACATGTATGTTAAATGTGGATGATGAATGAAATGAAGACAGTGGTTCTTTTACTTCCGCTACTCTGTTCTTATATTCACGTGTATCTCAGCTGAATGTCATTGTTGGGTAAATGTCCCACTGTGATGACGCTCGCTATACCGACGTGGGTTGGTATAACCGTACCGGTATAATGAGGGTCGTCGCAGAGATTGGTATCAGAGCCCACCGGTTGAGATTGCACATGAATATACATAAGTCATCATCTTCATTACATGCTAAGTCTACATAGGAATGTCCACATATGTAGAATTGATTAATAATGAATGAAAAGTAGATAAGATAATGGTTAGAAGACTTAGTAACCTAGCTCTAATGGTGGCTGAAATTTATTACAGCCATGGCTTCGAGAGGTAGGCGTGGCGGAGCGCCGGCCCGTGAGGACGAGCCGAGACGTGACGAGCGGGCGGAGCAGCAGGCCCCGGCACCGCAAGGTCCTGTACTTCCCCCACCGCCGCCTGTGGATTATGGAGTATTCATGCAAGGTCTGGTGCAAGCCATGCAGACGCAGGCTCATACCCAGGCAGCACTCCAGGCTCAGTTGGAGGCTCAGGTTAGACTAATAAAAGGATTAATAGTCTGTTTTATTTAATTATGTGATATTATGTTGATTGTGTATTGTTTGCTGTGATGTAGCAGGCTCAAGTACCAGCTCAGGACCATGGTGGACCTTCTACCATGGAAGATTCAAGAGGATGCTGCCACCCTCTTTTAAGGGGGAGAGCGATCCGTTGTTGGCTGAAAGCTGGATGAGGGAGATAGAAAAGATCTTCGAGCCATCAGGTGTGCAGATGAGGATAAGGTTACATTGGCCACCTACATGCTACAGGTATGCTTTAGTTATATGCTTGTATGTTTGTTAAGCTAGATTTGTTTAGATGGTGCTTATGAGCGGTGTACTGCAGGAAAGAGCTGATGTATGGTGGGCTTCATTGCTGCGTACCCGGTTTGAGGACGGAGCTATCGATGTTGCTTGGGACGAGTTCGTGAGGCTCTTTCGGGCCAAGTTCGTCCCCGAGCATGTGCAAGATCGGATGGAGCAGGAATTCCTATCTTTGGCTCAAGGCTCCATGACTGTGCTGGAATATGAGGCAAGATTTTCTGAACTCTCTAAATATGCACCTCATATCGTGGCAGACGAGCGCAGGAAGACAAAGAAGTTCGTGATGGGACTCAAGCCATCACTGCGGACGAGACTCGTGGCATTTGACCACCGCACGTTGGACGAGGCCCTCAGTGCTGCTTGTAGGCAGGAGGGAGAGATGGAGCAATACCTGGAAGAAAAGAAAGCTTCGCAGAAGAGGCCAGCAGCGACATTCCAAGGCAAGACAAGAAGAAAGCGTGTACCAGACACAGCAGCGCAGCGTCCGTGGCAGTCGGCAGTTCTCAGGTACCTCTGTACGTTCCCCTGGTGTGAAGAAAGAGTGTCCCCACTGTGGGAAGACACATGGTGGTACCGAATGTTGGATGATTACAGGCAAGTGCTTGAAGTGCGGAAGCAGCGACCACAAGATCAAGGATTGCCCAAGACTTCAGCAGGGAGTCCAGCGCGGAGCGCCAGCCCCAGCAGCGGTAGCGGCAGCAGCGCCAGCTACAGGAAGACCAGGAAGGCCTCGAGCCCCAGCTCGAGTGTTTGCTTTAGCTCGCGAGGACGCCGAGCAGGCGGAGCATGTCACCGAAGGTACGGTTTTGCTTTTAGGTGTGCACGCTCGGGTTTTGTTTGATACGGGTGCTACTCACTCGTTCATTTCCGAGCGGTTCGCTAGGCAGTTAGCCCTAGAGTCAGGCATAGAGTCTGAGGATTTAGAGGTCCCTTTGTCTGTGCACACCCCTGCGGGTACGGTATCGACTAGGAAGTGCATTCCGTCGTTACCTGTGTGCATTGAGGATAGAATCCTAGATGGGTGTTTCTTCTTGCTAAAGATGAAGGACTATGATGCTATTCTTGGTCTGGATTGGCTAGAGGAGCACTATGCGTTAGTGGATTGTCGCGGAAGAGGATTGTTTTCCGCATTCCTGGTGAGGACGAGTTCTCTCATCCCTTGCCAAGGAACTTGGCGGGAAAGTTAGTCATCTCTGCCATGAAGGCGATGCGCATGGTGAACAAGGGTTGTGACGCTTTTCTTGCCAGCGTGGTACTAGTGCCAGAGGCTGATGAGTCACCTACTCTTGCAGAGATTGAGGTAGTGCAGGATTTTCCAGACGTCTTTCCTGATGATTTGTCTGGTTTGCCACCGGATAGAGAGATAGAGTTTACCATAGAGTTGCTTCCGGGCACCTCTCCTATCTCGAAGGCTCCATATCGGATGGCACCTGCGGAGTTAGCCGAGTTGAGGAGGCAGTTGCAAGAGTTGCTAGATAAGGGATTTATTCGCCCTAGTGTTTCCCCTTGGGGCGCACCTGTATTATTCGTCAAGAAGAAAGACGGGTCACTTAGGTTATGCATTGACTACAGGAAGCTGAACCAAGTGACTGTGAAGAACAGGTATCCCTTACCTCGTATTGATGATTTGTTTGACCAGTTGCGAGATGCATCAGTCTTTTCTAAGATTGACTTGCGATCTGGTTATCATCAGTTGAGGATTCGGAGTGAGGATGTGTCCAAGACGGCGTTTAGAACCCGTTATGGACATTATGAGTTTTTGGTCCTTCCTTTCGGATTGACCAATGCCCCTGCAGCGTTCATGGATCTCATGAACAGGGTGTTTAGGCCTTATTTAGATAGCTTTGTCGTGGTGTTTATTGATGATGTGTTGGTTTACTCTCCGGATGAGGCCACACACCGTCAGCATTTGAGGTTAGTGTTAGAGGTTCTTCGTGAGCACAAGCTGTATGCTAAGTTCAGCAAGTGCGATTTTTGGTTGCGCGAGGTTCATTTCCTCGGGCATGTTATCTCCGGTGCTGGTGTTGCAGTGGATCCAGCAAAGGTCCAGGCAGTTATGGATTGGGAGGTTCCCAAGACCCCTTCGGAGATTCGTAGTTTTATTGGTTTAGCTGGTTACTATCGGCGATTTATTGAGGGATTTTCATCCATCGCCGCCCCTTTGACTCAGCTTACCAGAAAGGGAGTGAAGTTTGTTTGGTCCGAGAAGTGTGAGAGTAGTTTTCAATTATTGAAGACTAAGCTCACGACAGCCCCGGTGTTAGTCTTACCGAGCGGTGTAGAGGGTTTTGCTATCTACACGGATGCGTCTCGGATTGGTTTAGGCTGTGTGCTCATGCAGCAGAAAGGGTAGTGGCTTATGCTTCTCGTCAGTTGAAGGAGCATGAGAAGAACTATCCGACTCATGACTTGGAGCTCGCAGCAGTGGTTCATGCACTAAAGATCTGGAGGCACTATCTTTATGGTGTCAGATTTGAGGTGTTTACCGACCACAAGAGCTTAAAGTATCTTTTCTCCCAAAAGGAATTAAACCTGAGGCAAAGAAGATGGATTGAGTTCTTGAAGGACTATGACTTCGACCTTCAGTATCACCCTGGAAAGGCGAATGTTGTAGCGGATGCTCTTAGTAGAAAGAGGCCATCTCTCCAGCAGGATTGGAAGATGTTGGAGGATGCGGCTTGCGCGTTGACTGAGTTAGAGCCATCGCTATGCCAGGCTTTTGTAGCTCAGTTATCTCTTAGGTCCTCGGTTTTGGATGAGGTGATCGAGCAACAGGGAGCCGACCCTAGACTCTTAGAGTTAGTGGGCAAGGCAGGCATTGCTCGTGATGAGGACGGTGTGATTAGATTTCAGCACCGTGTTTGTGTCCCTGATTTAGTAGATGTCCGTGAGCATGTGTTAGCGGAGGCTCATAGATCGCGATTCTCTATTCATCCAGGTAACACTAAGATGTACCAGGATTTGAAGAGATCTTTTTGGTGGTCTGGCATGAAGAGGGATGTAGCGGATTATGTATCCCGGTGTTTAGTATGCCAGCAAGTGAAGGCCGAGCGACAGCGACCATCCGGCCTTATGCAAAGGATAGACATCCCAGTGTGGAAGTGGGAAGCTGTCACTATGGACTTTGTTTCGGGTTTGCCTCGATCTAGAAGGGCAATGACTCGATTTGGGTAGTTGTAGATAGATTCTCGAAGACTGCTCATTTCTTGCCTATGAAGAAGAAGCAGTCAGTAGAGAGTTTAGCTAGATTGTATGTTAGTGGTATCATTAGATTGCATGGTGTACCAAAGTCGATCATTTCGGATCGAGATCCGAGATTTACTTCGAGGTTGTGGAAGGGTCTTCAGGATGCTTTAGGTTCGGAGCTGAAGCTCAGTTCGGCGTTTCATCCCCAGACTGATGGACAGTCCGAGAGGACTATCCAGACGCTCGAGGATATGTTGAGAGCGTGTGTGCTGGATTGGAAGGATGATTGGGAGCGCCATCTACCTCTAGTGGAGTTCGCATACAACAACAGCTTTCATGCAAGTATTGGTATGGCTCCATTCGAGGCGTTGTATGGTAGGCCCTGCAGATCTCCGTTATGTTGGGAGGAGACTGGTGATAGGCAGTTGATCGGACCGGAGTTAGTTCAGGAAACTTCGGATAAGGTCCAGCTTATCAGGAAGAGGCTTGTTGCGGCACAGGATAGGCAGAAGAGCTATGCCGACAACAGGAGGAAGGATTTGGAGTTCGAGGTTGGCGATCATGTCTTCTTGAAGATATCGCCTACTTGAGGTGTGGTCAGATTTGGCAGGCATAGTAAGTTGAGCCCTAGGTTCATTGGCCCATATGAGATTCTCAGACGTTTGGGCAGCGTGGCATATGAGCTAGCCTTACCCCCAGCTTTGGCTAGTGTTCATCCTGTGTTCCACGTTTCGATGCTCAGGAAGTATGTCCGAGATCCGTCTCATGTGATTAGTCATGAGCCAGTGGAGATTCAGCCAGATCTGTCGTATGTCGAGCAACCGGTAGCTATTCTTGACCGGAAGGTTCAGCATCTCCGGAACAAGAGTATTGCGTCGGTGAAAGTTCTCTGGCGGAACTTCTCACGAGAGGAGGCTACTTGGGAGCTTGAGGATGCGATGAAGAAGAAGTATCCCCTTTTGTTCGAGTAGTATCGTTCTAACTTCGAGGACGAAGTTTCTTTAAGGGGGAGAGGGTGTAAGGCCCTCGAATTTGTCGCATTTTTTTGTGTCGTGTGTGTGAATATTGTGTTGTGTATGTATGTATGTATCTACGTATGTATTAATTAGTATACTTATGTGTGTATGTGTATAATTTAGGTATAAATAATGTATGTATTGCTTGATGGTAGTGTGTGCACAATACCATATAGATATTACATGTATATATACATGATGTGCATGGGTTTCTGCATGATTTTGACTTCTGGCCGAAGGGCCAGTTGGCGTCACCTATTGGACGCTAAGGGTTGTCAACGTCAATATCGTGTGACGTCAGAACTTACTTAGGCGTCCACCGATGTGACGTCAAGATCTCTGACCTGCATGCGTTGCAGAGCCGGAAATCCGGGAGCAAGCTACCCCAACCATTGGGGAGCTGTCCCCAACGGTCTGAAAGGGGTATCACATCATCTCCTGCGTGGGTGAGAGGTCTTTGGCTATATACAAAGCCATTTTTGCAACTCACACCCTTCTCTTTGCCCCTTTGCAAGAGAGGAAGAAGAGAGAAAAAAAGAGAAAACCCTAAAATCTGTGTGAAGAGCTCACCTTTGCAACCCTAAATCCGGCTACCTGAAGCTTGCACCAGCCATCTACTGCAGCAAGGAGCTAGCTGGAGTGGAGGAGGAGGCTTCCCCGACCTTATCTTGGAGCCATCTTCATCCTAGAACCCGAGTGAAGCTTTTCTAGGAGCTTCTTGGGACAGCCCAAGGAGAGCTTCACCGAGCCCTGATCCGTTTGGTGTATTTTCTAGAGGCAAGTACCCTACCCATAACGTCCCTGTATGTGTCTAGGTTGGTTTTATCATTTTTGTGCATTTTCCCTCGTGTCCTAGATCCCCCAATTCACCCTATCTTTGGAGCTCGGGTCTGTGTTTTGCACAGACCTGAACTTAACGGCAACATCTGTTGTCGTTAAGATCATGCTTAGCGTCCAGCGATTTGTCGTTAACATTAATTAGCGGCCATAGCTTGCCGTTAAGTTCATCTGAGCAGAACAGCAAGCTGTTCTGCCCTTCTATATGATTAATTTCGATATGTTTCACGATGAGGATATAATGTAATCTCTTATATGCTATGTATACTAGCTAATGTGATGGATGTGAATGTGAATGTACACTTATTTTGTGGATGGTAGAGCTTATTTACATATTTAAAAGCATGTGGAAGAATGTTCATGTGTATGTTCTCACCATTATCCTGATAATCCGTGGTAAAATCATGTTGCCCTAATTTTTTTAGACCATGTATGTACAACCCTGTCTGCGTTCTGAGTTTCTGGAATTTTCCATGCTTGTATGATTCATTGAATTTTCTGTTTTGGGAAATAGAAATCATGCGTAGGTCACGATAAATCTTCCGTAAATTGTGTATTGCCCAATAAATTCGGGAATAAATCATGTGGCTCTATGCATGCTAGGGTTCAGACAGTGAGTTGTTAAATTTGTGATTGGTGTTCAACTCCATGCTAACTTGAATTGTGGATAGCATGTGAATTTGATGTTAGATTTTCTGTAATTACGTTTTAGGTTAGAAAAATCTGAAAATTTGCATGTGGGATCCTAAACCCGAAATCAGCTAGTGGTTAAAATTTCAGGTCATTTGGACAAGTATATGACGCAATATGAATTTTCTATGTAGAAATGCGAAATTAATGCATGCCGTTGCAAAATGATTTAATTCTGTTTATTTCAACTGAAGGGTGAAATTCCTGAGTGTAAAATTTCTGTAATTGTAGTGTCATGTCAGGAAAACAGAGCCCCATGTGTGTGAATGAGTGAATGAGTGAGATGTGAGTGTCATGTGCTAAACTAAGTGCTTAAATCGGAAAACGTGTAATGTGTAAATTGTGCCAAGTGTGACACTGCTTCCACAGAGGGCAGTGGAACCGTATCAGGGAAAAGTCCCCCTGAGAAGGTTCAATGTGTGTGACCCTAAGGGCATTAGGGGGAAATCCTGGAGGTGGACAAGTACCACTGGTTAGGGTGGAGACTTGTTCTCCCGGTCTGCGCAGTCAAGAGTCGCCATTGTATTGCCTAGATGGCGTCTATGTGATGTGATGTGTTGTGTCCTTCTTTGGTGGTTTGGACTATGTGTCACGGCACTAAATGTGAATGTGTAAATGTGTATGTGTTCATGTGAAAAATGTGAATGTGAACAATGTGTAAAAGTGCATGTGTAAAGTGTGAAATATGCGAATTTGAAATTGTGTAAAAATGTGAAACCAAAATGTGAGGATGTGAGTTTGTAATCCATGTTATGACAATCTGAAATCATGCTTAAACAGTAGCTTTACTATGTTATGATCATGTTTATGTATGCAAAATGCCTAGAATCCATGCTAGGGATAATTGTTAAGCATATATAAACAACTTCCATACTGGGTTGTTCACATGTTGTGATTTAATCGTTGTTGTAGCTCTCATGTGTTAGATTATGGTTGCTAAAGCATGTAAAACCAGCAAGCTTAAAGCATGTAAAATGGTTACGTATATGCGTAGGAATGTGTAGATTCCATGTTAGGTATGTTTCCTTTCATGCATGCTCGGGAATTCATGTTAATGGCTTTCATGTCTTAGTTGGTTGAAGGTAGATTTTTATGTGAGGAATGAATAGAAAGCATGTGATAGGTGATTCTATTTTAGGAAATCTGAAAGCATAGTCCATGTGTTTAAATTGTAGATTCACCATGATAGGTTGTAAAATTTAATGTCAAGCATGCTACATGTTGTGTCTTGTGAATGTGTATGTAGAACCTACTATGATATGTGCATGTACGGTATGTGTAGAATTACTTGCGGAGTCTTTTAGACTCACTACTTGCTTCGGCGTACAGGTGTAGTTGGTGACGAGACACTTGTGGAGGAGACGTTGGAGACCGACTCCGAGCGTGGAGATTAGAGTGTTGGAGTACTTGTGACATTTTGTGATTTTCATGTATGTAAATTGAACATTGTACTAGCATTATCATGGAAGAATGTATAAGTATGGACATCTATGTATTTGATTTTCAGCAATTTAAATTATGTGGACCTTTAGCTCTTTAAATGTTATCGAAACATGTATGTTAAATGTGGATGATGAATGAATGAAGACAGTGGTTCTTTTACTTCCGCTACTCTGTTCTTATATTCACGTGTATCTCAGCTGAATGTCATTGTTGGGTAAATGTCCCACTGTGATGACCCTCGCTATACCGACGTGGGTTGGTATAACCGTACCGGTATAATGAGGGTCGTCGCACAAACACTCTCCCTTCTCTGAGCGGAACACCTAGATAAGTAAGAACACCCAAAGGTTGGCGATCCCAATCACCGAAATTATGTTATCCAATGTGAGAGGAACCTTCTTTGATATGATAAAACTGCTTTTAAGTTGTTCACCTTTTGACTGAGCATTGCTCTAATATTTAGAAATATGAGCAACCTTTTCACATTTCCTTTCTTACTGTTAATAAAAATTAATATGTCATCATCATACAACAAATTTGATATAACCATGCATCCCTAGGACCAACATACGGCTCCACTGTACCTGAAGACACCAAATTTCTAATGCCCCTGCTAAGGACTTCTTCCATGATAATGAAAAGAGCCGAAGCAAAGAATCACCATGTCGTAAACCTCTTGTTGACTTGAAAAACCAGACAGAAACCATTAAATACCACAGAAAACCAACAATTAGATACTAACATGGCAACTAGGGAAGTGAAACTGGTGGAGAAGCCGAACTTCCACAAATAGCCAATAGAAAGTCCCATTCAACCCTATCATAAGCTTTCATCATATCAAGTTTGAAGACAACATTATGCCCCCTAACTTTCCTCCCAAGGTCTCTCATTAGCTGGCGTGAAAGAGATATGTTATCAAGAATAGACCTACCTTTAACAAATGCACCTTGTTCATCATAAATAATGCATGGTAAAATATTAGATAGGTGTCTAGTAAAGATTTTAGACACAATCTTATAGAAAACATTGCATAAACTAATAGGGCAAAAGCCCCCAAAATTGTTGGGCCTTTGAACCTTAGGGACTAACACAATGATGGAAGAGGTTACCCCTTTAGGAAGTGGGAAGCCACGAAACACTTTTAACATTCATTTGTTGTAATTTTATCTTATATGCACATCAAAAAGAAAGCATGATTCTTATAGCTTCTAATCTAGCTACAGGAACAAAAGACTCTTCAAAGTCAATTTCAAAATTTTGATTATAGCCTTTTGCAACTAGTCTTGTCTTATTTCTCATTATTTTTCCATCTTCACTGGTTTTATTTCTGAAAACCTATTTTGTTCCAATGACACTTTGTGAAGAAGGTCTTGGAACCAAATGCCACACCTTATTTCTTTCAAATTGGTTTAACTCCTCTTGTATGGCATTAATCTAGAAAAACATCTTTTAAAGCATCTTCAATGTTTTTAGGTTCATGTTGTGAAACAAGAGCCATTTGATCCATTTCATCAATGAGTCTAAAATGATATCTAGTTTTCTTGGGTTCATGTAAACTACCAATGATGCTATCTAGAGGATGATCTCTAAGCATTCTAACATTAGTAAGAGTTTTACCTACATTGGTAGATGTTTGTCCTTCCTCATTAGACTCACCTTTATTTTCACTTGTGCTTGACCCTTCTACTTGCGGATTTTGCTCATCTTTATTTTCTAGAAAATCTCCATCATCTTATTTCCTGTTAGTGTTTTCATTAAACTCATTAAAGGTTATATGAGGAGATTCTTCAACAATTTGATGTTTATCATTGAAAACTTGATAAGCTCTTGAGTGATCTGAATAATCAAGAAAAGTACCCAATTCACTTTTGGCTTCAAATTTATCCAAATCTCTCATATCATTATTCAAAATGAAACATTTAGTGCCAAAGACTTTGAAGTGGGCAATGGAAGGTTTTTACCTTTTAGCAATTCATAAGGGGTTTTCTTGCTGAATGGTCTTACTAGTGCACGATTTATTATGTAGCAAGATGTATTGACTTCTTCTGCCTAAAATCTCCTTGGTAGACTACTTTCTACCAACATTATCCTATCCATTTCAACTAGGATCCTGTTTCTTCTCTCTACTACTCCATTCTACTCTAGTGTTCTTGGGGAAGAAAATTTATGTGCTATTCATTCATTCTGTAAAAATTATCAAAGTCAGAATTCTCAAATTTACCACCATCAGACATTATTGAAGCATTTTTAATTTTTCTTCTTGCATGATTCTCTTAAAAAATTTCAGAAATTCCATGAAAGTATCACTTTTGTGAGCAAGAAAGAATATCCAAGTAAATCTTGAAATGTCATCTACAAACACATAATCAAACCTTTTTCCATTAAGATTAAAAGTCCTAGCATGGGTCCAAACAAGTCCATGTGAATGAGTTCTAAGGATTTGGAAGATTGATTTTAGATCTACTTTTGAAAGATTTTCTTTTGTGTTTACCTTAGGTACATGCTTCGCAAATTTTTTATTTGCTTGAAGGAAATTTCAGGTAATCCTTTAACCAAGTTAAATTTCACAAGTTTATGTAGCATACTGTAGCTAGCATGACCTAGTCTACGATGCCAAAGACATGCAAGATCATCTTTATTTGCAGCAAGACATAGATTATCATTTTCAGGAGCATCTAAATCAACCATGTAAACATTATTTACCCTCTTACTAGTAAATTTGACTAAATTTGAATTAGGCTAAGAAATTGTGCACATAAGAGAGTCAAAGTTTACTTGTGTCCTTTGTCACACAGTTTACTTATGCTCAAGAGATTGTACTCCAGATCTTCTACCAAAAGAACATCATCAATTGAAATTGAGAAATTTTTACCAACCTTACCTAATCCAACTATCTTACCTTTATTGTTACCTCCAAAGGTCACATGCATTACTTGCTTTTCCACAAGTAAGCAAATTTACTCTTGTTTCCAGGCATGTGTCTTAACCAGCCACTATTAAGATACCACTTGTTGTGCAGAGCTGTAAGACAGTCTTGCAAAACAAATTTAAACAAAGATTTTGGAACCCAAACACATTTGGGTACTTGATTATCATTCAATTGTACTGCACATAAAAGCATGCTTTTGGGTATCCAAATTTTGCCTTTTATTTTCAAATCAATATTACTCTGGCTTCGTTTTCATTTCATTCTTATTTTTATTTAAAAAAACTTTGGAATTTTCTTTTTCTCACATGTGAAAAATTGTTTCTGTATTGAGATGTATTGTCCCAATGAGAAACCAAGAGTTATTATTGCCTCTGAGCACCTAGGGTGCTTAGGATAGTTGGGCTTAACAAAAGACTGGAATTGTGTCGACACTGTGAATGAATGTGTTGACCTACCTATGCCCATCCATAAGTACTCTAGGTTTGGTTGATGGGTGTGTCGATCTGCCACTCGGGGTGTGTCGACCTAAGCAGCTATTTTGTTGCCTGTTAGAACTCATGTGAGGCACCTGCGTCGACCTTGTGTGCATAGGGGTTGACGCACATAACTACCATAGCTTTCATGTATGAGTTGGGTCGACCTCCTTTGTACACTATGTCGACTTTCCCTTGCCCTTGGATTTCTCTTTAGGTTTTTCCTTGATTTTCAGATTTGCAACAATTTTTGCATTTTTATTTTCATTGGTTTTCTAAATTTCCTTTTCATCCGTATTGTTGGTTGACTTTGAAGTTTTTCAGACTTGATGTAGAACCAAAAGTGATAGTCTTCATGCCAACTTCCTTTCATGGTAGGTAGGGTTAAATCCTAACCCTTCTGCTAAAGTTCATTTTTGTTCCAAGCAATGCATCCAAGTTATTTCTCCCACTTACAAATCTTTCTAATGCTTCATGTTTATTTGTTACTTCTTTTTGAAGCTTTTCAATTTCTTTTTGCATTTCAGTGTTAACATTTTTATTGCGTCATGTTTCCTACAGAAAGATTCATTTCATTCTATGTTCAAGTTCCTTTATTTAAACTCATCATGTTTCTTTTCAAGTCACATATTCTTTCTCAAGAGTTAATTTCCTTCATATTGTTGTGTCATGAAGAGTGTTATCATTTTTTTCTTTGTATTTGTTTTCTCTTTTGACATCATCATATTTATCAAGTAATTCAAAATAAACATTTTCCTAGTCATTAAGAGAAAAATCAGGGAAAGAGATATTGCCTCTTCTTCTTCTCTCTAGACATCAAGCAAACATTGCTTTCCTTTTCTCATCTCCTGAGCTTTCTTTTTCTCCATCTCCTCTTCTTCACTGCAAGTCCCAATCATAGCTTAGGCTTGTTCTTCTTCTACTTGGAACGAGTTCTCTTCTGAGCATTAGAGCATTTAGATTTAACATGCCCTGGTTTCTTGCAATTGTAACAAACATTTTGTCAACCCTTCTATTCATTGGTTGTTTCAATTTTGAAGTGTTATTTACCTGAGATATTTTCTTAAAAATATTTTACCTTCTTTTCTTAGGAGCTTTTTGAATTTTCTTGTGAGGAAAGCAAACTCACAGAGTCTTCTCTTGAGCTGGATGACTCACTTTCGTTAGAAATTGTTTGACACTAGGACTAGCTTTGAGAGCTAGTGGCTTCTTTTTCTTCACATCTTCTTCTGTTCTTTTCAGAGTCATCAATGAGCCAATCAATTAATCAACTAAGGTGGCAGATAAATTTCCTATATTCTTCTTAATAGTTGCTTAGTGTGCCATATAGGTGTCAAAGACCTAAGAATTTTCTTACAAGCTAATACTTTGTATAGGTTTTACCTATACTCTTAGGAATGTTGGTCAACAAGGTTAATCTAGCATACATTTCAGAGATAGTTTCATCAGATTCATCTTAACACTTCATATTCAAAAATAAGTATATGGCTTAGTTACTCTTACTTCTATTGTGCCTTCATAGATTACCACTAACTTGTCCCACATCTCCTTTGTTGTTGCACATAAAGAAACTCGTGAGAATTCTATGGGATGGAGTGAATATTGCATAATGTTCATGGCACTCTAGTTGAAGTTTCATTTTTTATCTGCTCATCCGTCCACTCTCTTTCTTCAGAAAGTGCATAAGGTCTGTAACGACCCTCCTTATAACGGTACGATTATACCAATCCACATCGATACAAATGGCACCGTCACAATGGGACATTTATCCAACACAAACAATAGGTCGAGATGTACATAAATAACAAAGGAAGTACAACGGAAATGTAAAACATCTTATTCCATCATCATTCACATTTTCACAATCTATATAGCAATAAAGAAAAGAACAATGTCCACAAGTATACAAGTCCATATGAATAACATTGTCATTGTTCACATACTAATGAAAGAAATGTAGTCTAAAAGATATCTCCACAAATGCAGCTGTTCCTCTCACTCGGAGCGCTCCTCACTATGTCCTCTTCTAGCACGGGGACACCTGTCTCACCTATATTTTAAGCAAGTATGAGTTTTCCAGAAAGACCCAGCAAGCAACCTAAAGGCACATCCTTACAATATCACACACATGCATTATTTTAAACAATGAAAGAAATGTGTGTCACATGGTTCATTTCAATTAGGAAAATATACACGAACAACCTATACATGCTTTCTACACATTATAGTAACATGATTCATGGTTTCAATTTCAATTCATATCATTTCACAATTCTACACAATTAGATCATGGAATTATGCCATAGTAACTAACAATCCTAGCATGATAGCTAACATTTTTCTCATGCTTTATGACACATATCCACATCTTTGCTTGTTGTTTAACATAATTAAATCACATTCACATGGTTTCACATCTTATCCATGGTATCACATTCACATAACACTATCACATGTTCACATTGCACAATTTCATACTTTTACACTTTAATTGTTGTGACACATAGTCCGAACCACCATAAATGACACACATTCACATAACACATACCCATCACCTAGGCAATATAGTGACGAATCTGGTAACTTCGCAGAACTGGGAGAAGCCCTCTCCACCCTAAACAGTGGTACTTGTCCACCTCCAGGATTTAATCCTGATGCCCACAAGATATCACATACATAATGAGCCTTCCCATATGGACTTTTCTACAGTACGGATCCAAACCTTCTATGGTAGCAGTGTCAATTTCGACATATGATACACATTATCTCACATAATTACATGGTTTCATTCATTACATGTACTACTTAACCCATTTACATGCACTTTAAACAAACATACATATCTCAGGTTACAAAAGTTAACACTACTATTTCACAGTGACAAATAAATCATACCAGTACCTAAGCATGCTGCTAATCACTGAAATTTACATAATTTAAATGAAACATGCTAAACATTGCTTAAATACCCTTTTAAAATACAAATAGTACCTTTGGATATCAAATCAGTATCAAATTTTAACCACAGACTCCATACATGTAATATGTCATATGTCTAACTTTTCAGAATTTTCGATACTATCAAAATTTTTTTAACATTTTAAACAGATTTCATGCAATTTAACAAGATATTCACTTTAACATGGTATACAACAAAACAATCGGTTCTAATGGGTTTAAAATATGTGAATAGTAACCCTAAGATCATGAAAATTCTCTGTAACACTAACATGTAGTAAAACTATTTATTCAGAATTAAACATTGTCAAAACATGCTTATTTCACCAATATAGAATTTATATTAAATAAAGTCATGCTCAGAAATTCGACATAGCCTCATGATCTGACCTAAATACCAGATGTCTAGGGATGACACCCCTCGATTACTTGCCTGGAATAAAATCTCTAAAGGGTTCATTTTTTTCATAGAAGCCCTCCTCGGCCAAGCCAAGAAGGTGCAGATTTGCCACCCAAATCCGGTCTTCTTACTTGCACAGAAGGCCCTCTAGAGTCGGAGAAGCTTCAACAATCCTAGGAGCTCCTTCCCATCGCAGAAGATCGCCAGAAGACCCACTCAATCGCCGGATCAAGACACAGAAAACTTTGGTTTTTCTCTAAAAAAACCCTAGTTTTTTCCCTTCGAACCAAAGGACTTAATCTAGCCAAAATCAATAGATTTTATAGGGTTAAGGGTCAGGGTGCGCCTAGGATTAGGTTTTCCTACCATTGGGATGGGTTTCCTAATTAGAACCCAGGGAAAACGTAGCCGTTTTCAGATCTGGAATCACAACATAACTGGAGAAGTAAACAACCACTTTGCTGCCGTTAACAGGAAGTAGACGTCAATCGATCTGGACATCTATATCCCTCGGCCATGAAGTCAACGGCACACAGGTTGCCATCAACCTACTGTTAACGTCAGGTGATGTTGAAGTTAACTAGGGATTTCAGACAGAACACAGAAATATCAAATAAACCTACATACACCAAATAAATACATACAATATGCACAGAAATAAACATATATATATATATACACATATGCACATAAGTAAATAAATACTTATAATATGCACAAAATTAAATATACATAATGTGAACAAAATTCGAGGGCCTTACAAGGTCCCTTGCTCACTACTCTCCAAATCTCATGATCCTGAGCCCTTAAGAACATCTACATACGGTATTTCCAATAAGCATAATTAGAACTGTCAAAATAATGGGGGTCTATTTACAGAATGACCTTCTGCAATATATCCTCTTAGATCCATTCCACCAAAACTCTCCTGGATATCAAACCAATTCATGGAGAGTCAGGCTCTGATACCACGTGTTGGTTGTGGAATGTGAGATCTAGAGGGGGGAGGGTGAATAGATCTTCCCCTTAAAAAAAAAAAACTTTATGAATTTTATATTGAATTGTAAGGAAATTAGCTATGAACAATGACATCAAACCACATAAGGCACAAGAAAATTTTCCGGTGGTTCGGCTCCTTGACAAAGACCTACGTTCGCCCCTTATTTCAACCAAGTGAGGCACCACTAAGTTAAACCAGAAGGTTGAGACTCTAACATAGCCACTGATTCACAACTTCGTACAAATGGTGACATACAGCTTAACTGCTGATCACAACTTCAAGATCTCAAGGATCTCACACCCTCACACTCAAAAGTATAGGATCTACACTCCTAACTCTAATAGGAGCAATCAAACAGATGTATGAAGTTGAAGGAAGAAAATAATCGAACAAGATAGATTGATGAATGAGAAGAATTTTATCAAACACTCTGGTAGCAGTCTGGTGCAGAATCTCTTGATCTGATCATTCATCTCTCGAGGCTTGTATTATAGTTCATCAGGCTTGGATTCATTGCCCCTTTGAATTCCTCGAGCAATAGAACTTTGATTGCCTTGGATCATATGAGATTTTTGGTGCTCTACTTTCTCTTTAGTAGATATGGCAATGGCAAAGCTTCATCTGGAGTACAATCATCGCAACAATCCCTTCTCCAGCAAGAACCCTTCATAAGTGTTTTTTTTTTTCTTTTTGATTTACTCTAGAGCTCTGCTACTTTCTTTTTTTGCCGTTGTTGCACACACCCCTTTAGTATCAACGCCCAAACACCTTTTGTGCAACTTCAAGGAATCTCCAAGTAGGCCCCTCAATCCCAATCCGTTAAGGGAATATTTGCCGCCAAACATACTCTTCCAGAACCTTGTATTGTGTGCCAAAGAATCCCCAATGATTCATGTTGAACCACTCCTATATTTTACCTTTTTATTTTGGTGATAATAAAATTTATGTTTAATTAATTATTATTAAAAATATTTAATATTATGTTTTTCTTAATAAATATAAATTTACATGATTAATTGAATATTAAATGTATTTATTAACATGATTTTTCTAATAATAAATTAAATATCATGATTTTCTAATAAATATAATTTTATGACATTATTCTATAATGATTTGCACTAAACAGATAAATGGATTGCATTCAATATATATATGGATTTCAGTTCGCAAAGTGCCATAAGGATTCACTGTCATAAGGATTCACTCTCATAAGGATTCACTGCTATAAGGATTCACTCTCATAAGGATTCACTGCTATAAGGATTCACTGTCATAAGGATTCACTCTCATAAGGATTCACTGCTATAAGGATTCACTCTCACATCGATTTGGTCCCATAACGATTTGATAAGTGACTTTCATATCGATTTGGTCCCATAACGATTTGATAAGTGGCTCCACATCGATTTGGTCCCATAACGATTTGATAAGTGACTTTCACATCGATTGGTCCCATAACGATTTGATAAGTGACTCCACATCGATTTGCTCTCATAACGATTCGCTCTCATAAGGATTCGATAAGTGACTCTCATAAGGATTCCTTTGTAACTCACACAGACTCCTTTGTAAAACATGGATTCCTTTGTAAAACACAGACTCCTTTGTAAAACATGGATTCCTTGTAACAACACAGACTCCTTTGTAAAAAACATGGATTCCTTTGTAAAACACAGACTTCTTTGTAAAAACATAGATTTCCTTTATATTTCAAAGTGCCTTTTGGCATCTAGTGAAAAATTCAATATTCTTGATTTGCGTAATCCTCTATCTTTCTGACAGGAGATCTTTTTGCTTATCTTTCTAGATCTCTTCTCTCCTGCCAACAAAAGAGAGATTACTTACCACTTCTGGGTGGCATCAAGAAACATAAAGGTATGAGCCTTTTTGACAGAAACACTATTTTATCTAAACACTTTTTTCTATGCTTGCAGACCTCGTAGACCACAAATTATCAGAAGAAAGAGAAGATGAGCAACGGCTAGAACTCCAACGGATTTATTCAAATTGCTCATATAAAAGATGAAGCAAGGCTGAAGAAGGAGCATGAGCTTTCCTGAAGATTTTTTCAAGAGTGTACAACCAGTGAGGAACCTGAACTCCAAATACACTCAAAGAAAAAGAGAGAAAGAGCCTGAGCCCAAGAAGAAGTGTTCAAGCATCTGAAGCACTGAAGCATTCAAGCTCCTTCTCCTCTCTTCTCTCTCTCTCTCTGTGCATCTTGTAAATCTGGGGGAGAGAGTCTTTTGCTGAGAGTTCTTGTAGTTGGTTTTTATTTGTTCCAACTCTCAGCTTTGTTCTTTCTTTTCTAAGAAAGACTTCTGTCCAGCTGTAGGACTGTATACAGTGTCTAACCCAGCTAGGGGTTTGTGTCTAGCAGAACCGCACTGGGGTTTGTACCAGAGGTTGGCTTCTTTACCTGTAAGAGAAGTGGGCTGCCTTCTTGCCCGGGAAAGAGAAGAAGACCAGCTGGGGTGCTGGGTGTTGTAGTGTCCTTAAGGGGGACTGTACCCTTGGTTAGTGAAATCCCAAGAGGTTGCTTGGGGACTGGACGTAGGACTTCCATGTGGGAAGGGCCGAACCAGGATAAATCTCTTGTGTTATTTGTGTGATTGTTTATTTGCTTCCGCACTGCTACTCTTCATCACACTAAACTAACCAAACCTTCAAGTGTTAATTTCTGTGTTTAAGTTTCTATTTCAGATCTCAGAAAACCTATTCACCCCCCCTCTAGGTTAGCTTGCTGCCGTACCAAAAGGGCCAACAAGTGGTATCAGAGCGGGTCTCTGATCATTCAAAGAAGATCCAACGATCTTAGAGTAAAGATCCATGGCAGCTCAAGGATATGTTGAAGGTCAATCAGTCACCAGACCTCCATTCTTTGATGGAGAGGACTACCAATATTGGAAGATGCGAATGGAATGCTTCATTCGAGGCACAGACTTCGATCTGTGGCAGGTAATAGAGGTAGGTGATTTTGTTGTTGTTCCTGTTCCAGGCACTACTGCTATTACAATAGCTGATAAAAATAAACTATCTTTAAACTTTAAAGCTAAGAACTATTTATGTTGTGCTTTATCCAAAAAGGAATTTAGTAGAGTATCTGCATGCAAATCTGCTAAAGAAATTTGGGATAAACTGCAGATAACTTATGAAGGAACGGATAAAGTGAAACAAACTAGAATAGATATTCTTGTTTCACAATATGAACAATTTAAAATGCTTTCAAGCGAAAACATTACTACTATGTATAATAGATTTTCAAGCATAGTAGTAGGCTTAAATTCTCTTGGTAAAACTCTTTCCAATGAAGAAACCGTTAGAAAAATACTTAGGTCTTTAACCGTTTCATGGACACCTAAAGTAACCGCTATTGAAGAAGCCCATGACTTAACCAAATTGTCAATTGATAATTTAATAGGTTCTCTCATGGCACATGAAATAATATGGAGCGATTGTCTGAAAGCTCATCTAAGAAGAAATGTACTAATGCTCTTAAGGTTGTAGCTGCTCCTTCCACTTCTTCTTCTAGCTCCAAAAATGCAGATTCTGAAGACAGTGACGTAGATGAAGTACTGTCTAAGCTTCAGAAAATTCTCAAGAAGAAGAAAAATGGATCAAGAAGGTTTCAAAAGAAAGAGAGAAAAGAAAAAGAACCAGTCTGCTATGAATGCAGAAAACCTGGACATCTAAGACCAGATTGTCCTAAACTAAAGAAGATTGGTCAACCAGAAAAGTCCAAAAGAAGCACAAGAAATTCAAAAGAAAAGCTATGGCGGCTGCTTGGAAAATGAAGAGACCACATGCTCAGAATCATCAAGCTCAGAATCAGAGAAAGAGCAGGTAAATCTAGCCCTCATGGTAGGACTAGATGAGGTACATCCTAACTCATCTTTTGATTCTTGCACAGATTCAGGATCAGAATCTGAAGACTTAGAAGAAGTATTTAATGAACTATATGAAAAACATAAAAATGTTGTAAAAGAATTAAAGAATCTAAAAAACAACACTATTTGCTTAGAAAACACCAATTCGGATCTTAAATCTGAATTGGAGCAACTAGAAAAACAATTAAAGGATAGTAAAGATAATAATTCTCTTTTGAATGAAAATTTAAGGAGCACGGATAATGAAAAAGTAGAGTTGGAAGAAAAAGTGAAAACTCTAACTGAAGAAAATTTTTATTTAAAAGAATCAGTTAGGAAATTAACGAAAGGAAAAACATCTCTAGCCCTATGCTTAAAAGGATCAAAATCTGGAAATGACAAACAAGGGCTTGGTTATACACCTCCAGAAAAAGGAAAACAAGTAATAAACTCAGGAAAATATCCTTTACCAAAATTTGTAAAAGAAACCAAAATGCCTCAGAAAAAGGAACCTGAAACAACCAAGCTTTATCAAAAGAAAAAGGTTTCTAAAAATTATGTTCAAATCATGCATCACAAAGGCAATAAGAACTGCAAAATAAATTATATTCATTGCTGCTCTCATTGCAATAAACTAGGACACACTGTGAACACCTGCACAACTAAGCACCTAGTTTGGATACCTAAAGGCTATTTTTATGCATCTAATCATCAAGGACCCAAAAAGATTTGGGTACCTACTTCTGAGTAGTTTATTTGCAGGTTAGCCTTGGAGCATCAAAAACCAAGGATGCTCAAGGCAGGAGTGACTGCAGACTCTTCATTCAAATCACATCTGAAGAAAGAGTAGTCACAAAAATTGAATGGTCTTCATTACTAATAATTATTTACAAGTTTCATTCAGGTGGAGTCTCTCACTCAGGGGGAGCACAGACTAAGGGGGAGTTATTCATTTATGTCAATCATTGTTGAACCCCTCAATGGTAAGAATTTCTTTCACAAAGGGGAGAGAATGCAATGGTAAGAACCTTCCTTTTTGGTTTGTGACAAAAAGGGGGAGAGTATGCATGGTATGCTTTATCTGTGAATTTTCTGTATTTTCTATGCTTTACGTATTTTTGTCAGAAAATTCTCATAAATTTTGTCATCACCAAAAAGGGGGAGATTGTTGAACCACTCCTATATTTTACCTTTTTATTTTGGTGATAATAAAATTATTTTAATTAATTATTATTAAAAATATTTAATATTATGTTTTTCTTAATAAATATAAATTTACATGATTAATTGAATATTAAATGTATTTATTAGCATGATTTTCTAATAATAAATTAAATATCATGATTTTCTAATAAATATAATTTTATGACATTATTCTATAATGATTTGCACTAAACAGATAAATGGATTCCATTCATATATATATGGATTTCAGTTCGCAAAGTGCCATAAGGATTCACTGTCATAAGGATTCACTCTCATAAGGATTCACTGCTATAAGGATTCACTCTCATAAGGATTCACTGCTATAAGGATTCACTGTCATAAGGATTCACTCTCATAAGGATTCACTGCTATAAGGATTCACTCTCACATCGATTTGGTCCCATAACGATTTGATAAGTGACTTTCATATCGATTTGGTCCCATAACGATTTGATAAGTGGCTCCACATCGATTTGGTCCCATAACGATTTGATAAGTGACTTTCACATCGATTTGGTCCCATAACGATTTGATAAGTGACTCCACATCGATTTGCTCTCATAACGATTCGCTCTCATAAGGATTCGATAAGTGACTCTCATAAGGATTCCTTTGTAACTCACACAGACTCCTTTGTAAAAACATGGATTCCTTTGTAAAACACAGACTCCTTTGTAAAAACATGGATTCCTTTGTAAAACACAGACTCCTTTGTAAAAACATGGATTCCTTTGTAAAACACAGACTTCTTTGTAAAAACATAGATTTCCTTTATATTTCAAAGTGCCTTTTGGCATCTAGTGAAAAAGTCAATATTCTTGATTTGCGTAATCCTCTATCTTTCTGACAGGAGATCTTTTTGCTTATCTTTCTAGATCTCTTCTCTCCTGCCAACAAAAGAGAGATTACTTACCACTTCTGGGTGGCATCAGGAAACATAAAGGTATGAGCCTTTTTGACAGAAACATTATTTTATCTAAACACTTTTTTCTATGCTTGCAGACCTCGTAGACCACAAATTATCAGAAGAAAGAGAAGATGAGCAACGGCCCGAACTCCAACGGATTTATTCAAATTGCTCATATAAAAGATGAAGCAAGGCTGAAGAAGGAGCATGAGCTTTCCTGAAGATTTTTTCAAGAGTGTACAACCAGTGAGGAACCTGAACTCCAAATACACTCAAAGGAAAAGAGAGAAAGAGCCTGAGCCCAAGAAGAAGTGTTCAAGCATCTGAAGCACTGAAGCATTCAAGCTCCTTCTCCTCTCTTCTCTCTCTCTCTCTGTGCATCTTGTAAATCTGGGGGAGAGAGTCTTTTGCTGAGAGTTCTTGTAGTTGGTTTTTATTTGTTCCAACTCTCAGCTTTGTTCTTTCTTTTCTAAGAAAGACTTCTGTCCAGCTGTAGGACTGTATACAGTGTCTAACCCAGCTAGGGGTTTGTGTCTAGCAGAACCGCACTGGGGTTTGTACCAAGAGGTTGGCTTCTTTACCTGTAAGAGAAGTGGGCTGCCTTCTTGCCCGGGAAAGAGAAGAAGACCAGCTGGGGTGCTGGGTGTTGTAGTGTCCTTAAGGGGGACTGTACCCTTGGTTAGTGAAATCCCAAGAGGTTGCTTGGGGACTGGACGTAGGACTTCCATGTGGGAAAGGCCGAACTAGGATAAATCTCTTGTGTTATTTGTGTGATTGTTTATTTGCTTCCGCACTGCTACTCTTCATCACACTGAACTAACCAAACCTTCAAGTGTTAATTTCTGTGTTTAAGTTTCTATTTCAGATCTCAGAAAAACCTATTCACCCCCCCTCTAGGTTAGCTTGCTGCCGTACCAAAAGGGCCAACAATTCAGCCTTGGATCATGTGCCCAAAGACAACACGTTGGCACTTGCACTTTATCGCTGAAAAATATAGTTATGTTGTGTGTCGACACATCTTGTGCACTGTGTTGACGCACTGTGGTTTTACTTGACTACTTATTGGATTCATCATGTGTGTCGACCTCATTGCAAACTTGCGTCGACCTTCTGTGTTTTCTTCAGAGCTTACTCACTGGATGCACCATGTGTGTGTTGGCGTTCTTATCAATGTGTGTCGATGCACTTTATATATCTTCAAAACATCGTTCACTAGATAAGGCATAGGCGTCGACCTCCTGAGTCACCTGAGTCGACTCACTTTATGTTTTCTTCAAATCCATCTTACTAGATGACCCAGTTGCATCAACCTTCTATTCAATGTGTGTTGATGCACTTTGTGTATCTCTGACATATAGCTCACTAGATGAGCTACATCCGTCGACCTCTTGTGTAACCTGTGTCGACGCACATGTAACCTTTTGTATTTGTAATGATACCTGTCATGAGTATTAGTGTGTTAAGGCATATTTAAGCATTAATGTAGATTATCTATCATAGTTAGACATGGTCTATGACATCATCAAAATAAGGGCACAACATAAGTTACATTTACAAAGGCCAAGGCTAGGACAGAACAGGACTGAAGACCGACTGGACAAACTGCAAAACTGACAGTCGGATGACCGATTTGGGAAAAATGGTCGACCAACCTTCCCAGTACTGATTAGCCCATTTAACATATTCTTATATGGGGTGTTATAGAAGCTCTCTACATTGGCCAGCTCTGCACTGTGACATCGCCGGACAAAGACGATTACAGAGGCCAACTTTTTGTGATAGGGGGAACTCTTATTTCTGTGTTTAATTGTTTCTTCTCCTGTCAAAGTTGTCTTGTGTTCATAACTAAACCAGAAATATTGTGTGTTGTTCTTCTGTGTGAGCAGTGGTGTGTGTGGTGCGGATTGTTCACTACACACTGGGTTGTATCATCCTTGAACACGAGGTGGAGTTGGTGTTGTCCCTGGAAAACAACGTTGTGTTTGTCTGTGGAGGGTTTATCGGCTTGTACCAAAGGAAACAAGTTAGGAAGGAAATCCTCACAAGGGTATGAGGTAGTGGTCATAGGCGCACATTTGTGTGTTGGCCGAACCACTCTAAAAACTTGTGTGAACTCTATGGTTTGCTGAATGTCTTATACCTCCATTCTACACACGTTAGGATAGTTGGTTTCACCTAAAAGTAACTTCTATTTCCGCTGTGCAAGTTAGATTGTTTAATCTAGTTATGTTTGATAGGTGCAAAGAATTTTTATTGGGGAAAGCAATTCACCCCTCCCCTCTTGCTATGCTAACTGACCATACATTTCACTTCAATTGGTATCAGAGTAGGTTCTCTATCTATAAGAGTGATCTGTGTGTGATGGCCAGCATGAGTGTGTTTGTAAGGGTCGTTCTATCCTTAGTCTACCTTCTTTTGATGTGTTCAATTATGCTCTTTTGAAAAACTAATATGATCGTGTTTATTCATGCTCAGGGTTTTGAGTTGTGGAATGTTATCAGAGTCTCCTACACAAGAAAATAATGAAGAAACTTCTGATCACGAATCATTTACACTCGAGGAAATGGAATCAATGTACACTATTTTATATGAGAAATATAAGAAAGTGAAAAGGAAAATAAGGGATTGAAAAGGAAATTGAAAGTATCTTGCATGATGAATCTCCTTGCACCTCATGCCATGAACTCAAACTAGAATGTGAATATCTTGAAAATGCTAATGAATTACTTCAGAGTAAAATCACACTGTATGAAGGTGAAATTGAATGCATGGCACATGATAATGGTAATTGTGAAAAATTTAGCATGCTTGTAAATGAAAATGCACCCCTTAAATCTAAAAATGAAGAATTGAAAAACAAAGTGGATGTCCTTGATGAATTAAATGAGCAAAAAAAAACTCATCAAGCTGAAAATGTTTCTCTCAAAGGAAAGAATCAAATTGATAGCATATGTCATGATCATGAATTCTTTGATGCTATAGGCCAACAAGAAAGTTCAAAATTGGTGTTTGAGAATGAATCCTTGAGATATAAGATACCTGAACTTGAAAAATTACTTCTTGATCATGATGTGCTTGAAAAGAATCAAAAGCTTAAAACTGAGAATGAAAGTCTGAAAACAAAAATTCATATACTTGAGGAGAGTTCAAAAAATTCTGAAAATCAAGTGAAAAATCTACAAGGAACCGTTGAGGATCTAAAGAGCACTGTTTCTAGGCTCATGAAGGACAAAAAAAAATTGGACGAGCTCCTTAGTGTCAAGGTTAACACCAAGAGACACAGACTTGAGTATTTGCCCGATAAATCCATGGCCCTTGAGTCTATGACCAAAACATCATTTGTTCAAGCATCAAATTCATCAACCACCCTTCATGCAAATTCTAAGGAGAAACTTAGTCAAAAGAATGCTAAAGGTCTTTTTATGCAAACATCTCAAGTGTTCCATGCTCTTCAATGTCATGCTAAAATGAAATCAAATGTAAGGAAACAAGTTCTTTATAAAAAGCATATTGTGCATAATATTAGACACATGCCACGCCCTATATCATGCACTCCTACTGTTACTTGTCATTTCTGTGGTGGGCATGGACATGTCATTCATAACTGCTTGTTAAAGAGGAATGTGTATAATTTGAATCTTGTGTGGATAAGGAAGGATCTGTTCCTTTCCCGAACTAACATTTCTAGACCCAAAATTGTTTGGGTACCAAAGAAATCTACTTGAAATTTTTGGTTGTAGTGCCATGAACAGAGAATGACTTTCAAATTGAAGGAGAAAAGCCAAGGTACCCATGAGAAGTGAGTGTTATGTTCATTCTTAATTTCTACATTTAACATGGCAACTCATGTATTATATTCACTGTGTATAATTGTGAGATTTTGATGATAGGTTGTGTTTTTGTGTTTCTTTCTATAAAACAAATATTGAAAAATAAAAAACACAAAAGGTACCCATGAGAAGTGAGTGTTATGTTCATTCTTAATTTCTACATTTAACATGACAACTCATGTATTATATTCACTGTGTATAATTGTGAGATTTTGATGATAGGTTGTGTTTTTGTGTTTCTTTCTATAAAAAATTATTGAAAAATCAAAAAACATAAAAGGTCGTAGAGTTTAGTATCTAATGCATGTTTGCTTGCATGTCTATCCCTTGGGTGCATGTATGTAAATTATATGTAAAACACCCTCCTTGATTCCTTCTATGACTTATACTCCCTTGTTATTGTTATTGCATTGGTTTGAAACTTAGTGTGCATTATTTTAGCCATTAAAGGGGAGAATTATGCTTTGCTTGTGTGCATACATTAAGGGGGAGCTAAATAGTTATGCATTTAACATGTTTCTCAAAATACATTTGAAATTGAGTCCAACACACGAATGCATTCAAATATGATTAATGGATATCACCCTGATGATAGGTGAAAATTTTTCATAACAGTTTGTGATTCTTAAAATCCACATAATTAGTAGTAACTCATGAGGAAAAAACTACATGTCCTAGGTTGAAAGAAAAGAGGAATTGAGCTTAGTAATTGGGTTTCTCCACTAAACAAGTAAGGAGTCTCACGTCAAATGACAATACCTTCCTCATAAATGAAAGAAAAAGAAAGAAAAAAAATGATATCAACTTGACATCAATTGGTTTCAACAAAAAAAAGGGGTAGAGTGATAGCTACCAAAAATCGAGGGTCTATCATGCATGGGTTGGATTTGGAGTATCCGTTAGTGTTAATTAGAATTTATGTCCATCCTCATGTGTGATGCCTTTTAATCATATCTCACACATCACTTTTGATGGTATTTAATTTTGAGTGTGTCTTGAGGATTTGATTAAATACATGGGCTATCAAATGGCTAATTCTTAGTACATGCACTCTCTTATCCTCCCCCTAGTGAGATTTCATATGTCCACTTTGTACTTGAGCCAATTGCATTTCTTATCCCTATTACTATCCACTTTTTTATACTGTCAAAAATGGGGAGAGAGTATGTAGATTTTATATTCTGGTTTGGGGGGAGAGATTGTGTTCAAAAGATAATGAGAGTTAGACGTATTTTTGAGAGGGGAAGTAAGGGGAGTAATACTACATGGCTATGAATATTTGCATGCATGTGTGTTATGTAAAATGAAAAAAAATGGAACAACAAATTGCATCAGAAATTAAATGTTGTGTTTTGTGTGAAAAATCTACAAGTGTTTTGACATCATCGAAAAATGAGGAGATTGTTGTACTCTGTAGATTTTGATGATCACAAAAACACTAAGTCTTGTTCATGTTGATATGCTCACAAAGCACCAATTGTTATTCATGTTAATGATCCATGTATTTTATTTATTTATATTTAATTTAAGGGTCTAATTTGTGTGTTGTGCAGAAAAATAGACTAAAGTCGAATTGGTAAGTTACATTTACAAAGGCCAAGGCTTGGACAAAACAAGACTAAAGGCCGGCTGGACAAACTACAAAATTCAAAGTCGAACGATCGATTTTGGAAAAATGGTCGACCGACCCTCCAAGTAACATTGGTTCTAGGATACTGCAAATCAGATGACCTATTGTGAGAAAATAGTCGACCGATTAGGAGAAAATGTCGACACATAAGAGCTACATGTTGACACATAGGAGATCATGTCAACACATAGAGGAGGAGCAAGTTGACTTCATGTCTAGACAGGAAATCAGACGACCATTCAAGGTTTTCGATCAACCACTTTTCTCAGTAGCTTGGGACTGGGGACAGTCGAAAATCTGACAACCAATAATGTGAAATCAGATGATCGATTCCGGCGACAAGGTTTCCTAATTTGAACAGACTCTTTCCTTGCGTGGAACTGTCACCCTGATTTGCACAAAGACATCTCTTAGAGAACTTCCAAGGGTCATCCACTATAAACACAACTTGATTTCGAGATGTGGAAAAGAAAGAGCCTCCTACAAGAGATCATCTCGTGCCCTAATTTTCAAGAGAGGATTGTGCTACCCTAGAGAGAGCCAATAGAAGCTTTGCATCTGTAGAAGCTTGGAGAACGAGTCTTCATCATCTAGAAGCCTTCCTGACGTTCCAAGAAGTTGCTGCTTATCTGAAAGGCATGGACTTAGTGCAACATGTTGCGAGACTTCTATCTGAAGCTCTCTACATCAGCCAGCTCTACACTGTGACATCATCAAACAAAGATGATTACAGAGGCCGACTTTTTGTGACAGGGGGAACTCTTACTTCTTTGCTTAATTGTTTATTCTCATGTCAAAGTTGTCTTTTGCTCATAATTGAATCACAAAATACTATGTGTGCTTTTGTGTAACCAGTGGTGTATGTGGTGCAGGCTGTGCACTACACACTGGGTTGTCTCATCCCTGAACACGAGGTGGGGTTGGTATTGTCCTCGGAAACAATGGTGTGTGTGCGTATGGAGGGTTTATCAACTTGTACCCTAGAAAACAAGTTAGGAAGGAAATCCTCACAGGGGTGTGAGGTAGTGGACGTAGGCGCACATTTGTATGTTAGACGAACCACTCTAAAAACTTGTGTGCACTCTGTGGTTTGCTTCCTTATCTTCTACCTCCTTTCTACACACGTTAGGATAGTTGGTTTTGCCTAAAAGTAACTTCTATTTTAGATTGTTTAGTCTAGTTATGTTTGATCGGCGCAAAGAACTTTTATTGGGCATAGCAATTCACCCCTCCCCTCTTGCTTTGCCGACTTGCCATACATTTCACTTCAAGTTATAGACTTGTTCCATTAACTCAAAGACTTACTTCATTACTGAGACTCGATTTTTTATGAGACTCGTTTATTACTGAGACACAAATTTCAATGACTCAATTTCTATTGAGACTCGTTTATTACTGTGACTCAATTTCTGCTAAGACTTGTTTATTGCTGAGACTCGATTATGATGAAACTTATTTATTACCGAGACTCAATTTTGAGACTCGATTTCTGATAAGACTTGTTTCTTACTTAGACTTGTTCCATGGGACTTGTTTTGTATTATTTGAGACTCATTTTTGGACTGTGATTAAGACTCTCTTTTGTCTTGTATTGAGACTCAATTTTTATTGTGTCTAGTGTTGAACCCTCTATATTTTACCCTTATATTTTGGTGATAACATAATTTATAATTAATTAAATATTATTAAATATATTTAATATCATGTTTTCCTAATAAATATAAATTTATAGAATTTATGATTAATTAAATATCACTAAATCGATGTCCATTCAATATACATCGATTTCAGTTCACAAAGTGCGACATCGATTTGCCCTCGTAAGGATTCGATAAGTGACTCTCACATCGATTCGGTCTCATAAGGATTCGGTCTCATAAGGATTCGATAAGTGACTCTCACATCGATTCGGTCTCATAAGGATTCGATAAGTGACTCTCACATCGACTCGGTCTCATAAGGATTCGATAAGTGACTCTCACATCGATTCGGTCTCATAAGGATTCGATAAGTGACTCTCACATCGATTCAGTCTCATAAGGATTCGATAAGTGACTCTCACATCAATTCGGTCACTTAAGGATTCGCTCTCATAAGGATTCGCTCTCACATCGATTTGTTCTCATAAGGATTTGATAAGTGACTCTCACATCAATTTGCTCTCATAAGGATTCGCTCTCATAAGGATTGATGAGTGACTCTCACATGGATTTGCTCTCATAAGGATTTGCTCACATAAGGATTTGATAAGTGACTCTCACATGGATTTGCTCCTCACATGGATTTCATAAGTGAAACATAGATTCGCTTGTATAACATGGATTTCAACATGGATTTCACTTAAACATCGATTTCCTTATATTTCAAAATGTTTTTGGCATCTAGTGAAGAGTCAAATATATTTTTGACAGAGGATCTCTTTTATCTTTCCAGATCTCTTCTCTCTTGTCAGAACAAAAAGAGGGTTACCTACCACTTCTGGATAACAGCAGAAACATAGAGGTATGAGCCTTCTTAACAGAAACACTCTTTTATCTAAACACTTTCTTCTATGTTTGCAGACCTCGTAGACCACAAATTATCAGAAGAAAGAGAAGATGAGCAACGGCTAGAACTCCAACGGATTTATTCAAAGCAGCTCATATAAAAGAAGAAGCAAGGCTGAAGAAAAGCAAGAGAGTTTTCCTGAAGATTTTTTAAGAGTGTACATCCGGGAAGAAACTCAACTCCACATACACTCAAAGGAAAAGAGAGAAAGAGCCCGAGCCCAAGAAGAAGTGTTCAAGCAATTGAAGCACTAAGCATTCAAGCTCCTTCTCCTCTCTTCACTCTCTCTGTGTGCATCTTTGTAATCTGGGATAGAGTCTTTTCGCTAAGAGTTTCTTTTAGTTGGTTTTCATCTGTTCCAAATCTCAGCATTGTTCTTTCTTTTATAAGAAAGACTTCTGTCCAGTTGTAGGACTATATATAGTGTAGAACCTAGCTAGGGGTTTGTGTCTAGCAGAACCGCACTGGGGTTTGTACTAGGAGGTTGGCTTCTTAACCTGTAAAAGAAGTGGGCTGCCTTCTTGTCCGGGAAAGAGAAGAAGACCAGCTTAGGTGTTGGGTGTTGTATTATCCTTAAGGGGGACTGTACCCTTGGTTAGTAAAATCCCAAGAAGTTGCTTGGGGACTGGATGTAGGACTTCCATGTGGGAAGGGCCGAACCAAGATAAATTCATTGTGTCCTTTGTGTGATTGTTTATTTGCTTCCGCACTTCTACTCTTTATCACACTTAACTAACCAAATTTTTAAGTAATAATTTTCTATATTTAAGTTTCTATGTTTCAAATTTCAAAAAACTTATTCACCCCCCTTTAGGTTAGCTTGCTGTCGTACCAAAAGGGCCAACTAGTGGTATCAGAGCGAGGTTCTCTGATCAATCAAGAAGATCCAACGATCTTAGAGAAGATCCATGGCAGCTGAAGGATATGCTGAAGGTCAATCAGTCACAAGACCTCCATTCTTCGATGGAGAGGATTACCAATATTGGAAGATGAGAATGGAATGCTTCATTCGAAGCATAGACTTTGATCTGTGGCAGGTAATAGAGGTAGGTGATTTTGTTGTTACTCCTGTTGTTGGCACTTTTAAAGCTAAGAACTATTTATGTTGTGCTTTATCCAAAAAGGAATTTAGTAGAATATCTGCATGTAAATCTGCTAAAGAAATGTGGGATAAACTGCAAATAACTTATGAAGGAACAGATAAAGTAAAACAAACTAGGATAGATATTCTTGTTTCATAATACGAACAATTTAAGATGCTTTCAAACGAAAACATTACTACTATGTATAATAGATTTTCAAGCAAAGTAGTAGGTTTAAATTCTCTTAGTAAAACTCTTTCTAATGAAGAAACTGTTAGAAAGATACTCAAGTCTTTAACTCTTTCATGGAGACATAAAGTAACTGCTATTGAAGAAGCCTATACTTAACCAAACTTTCTATTGATAACTTAATAGGTTCTCTCATGGCACATGAAATCAATATGGAGCGACTATCTGAAAGCTCATCCAATAAAAATTTACTAATGCTCTTAAAGTTGCAGCTACTCCTTCCACCTCTTCTTCTTCTTCTAGTTCCAAAAATGCAGATTCTGAAGACAGTGACGTAGATGATGTACTGTTCAAGCTTCAGAAAATTCTTAAGAAGAAGAAAAATAGATCAAGAAGGATTCAAAAGAAAGAGAAAAAGGAGAAAGAACCAGTCTGCTATGAATGCAGAAAACCTGGACATCTGAGACCAAATTGTCCTAGACTGAAGAAGACTGGTCAACTAGAAAAATCCAAGAAGCAGTACAAGAAATTCAAAAGAAAAGCCGTGGCGGCTGCTTGGGAAAATGAAGAAACCACAAGCTTAGAATCATCAAGCCCAGAATCGGAAAAAAGAGCAGGTAACTCTAGCCCTCATGGTAGGACTAGATGAGGTAAATTCTGACCTATTTTTTTATTCATGCACTGATTCAGGGTCAGAGTCTGAAGACTTAGAAGTAGTCTTTAATGAACTATATGAAAAACATAAGGGTGTTGTAAAAAAATTAAAAAATATGAAAAACAACACTACTTACTTGGAAAACACCAATTCTGATCTTAAATCCGAATTAGAGCAACAAGAAAAATAATTAAAGGACAGTAAAGATAATAATTATCTTTTAAATGAAGATTTGAAAAGCAAGAATAATGAGAAGTTACAGTTAGAAGAAAAATTAAAAACTCTAACTGAAGAAAATCTCTATTTAAAAGAACTAGTTAGTAAATTAACTAGAGGGAAAACATCTTTAGCCCTATGCTTAAAAGGGTCAAAATCTAGAAATAATAAACAAGGGCTTGGATACATACCTCTGGAAAAAGGAAAATAAGTCATAATTCCAGGAAAATATCCATTACCAAAATCTATAAAAGAAACCAAATTGCCTCAGAAAAAGACCCCTGTAAAAGAAAATGTTTCCAAAAATTGTGTCCTAAACAGACATCATAATAACAATAAGAACTACAAAATATATTATATTCATTGTTGTTCTCATTACAATAAATTAGGACACACAGTAAACACCTGCATAACAAGGCACTTAGTTTGGATTCCTAAATGTTATTTTCATGCATCTAACCATCAAGGACCCAAAAAGATTTGGGTACCTACTTCTGAGTAGTTTATTTGCAGGATGGCCTTGGAGCATCAGGAACAAAGGATGCTCAAGGCACTGGTGACTGCCAGCTCTTCATCTATCTCATATCTAAAGAGGGAGTAGTCATTAATTTATTTTTAAAATTTAAAATTACTAACAATTATTTTCAAGTCTCATTCAGGTGGAATCTCTCATTCAGGGGGAGCACAAACTAAGGGGAAGTTATTCATTAATGCCAATCATATATTGTTGAACCCCTCAATGGTAAGAAATTTTCACAAAGGGGAGAGAATATATGTCAAGATCTTTCCTTTTTGGTTAGTGACAAAAATGGGGAGATTATGCATGATCTATGAATTTTCTATATTTTAATGCATTAAATATTTTTGTCAGAAAATTCTCATAAATTTTGTCATCACCAAAAAGGGGGAGATTGTTGAACCCTCTATATTTTACCCTTATATTTTGGTGATAACATAATTTATGATTAATTAAATATTATTAAATATATTTAATATCATATTTTCCTAATAAATATAAATTTATAGAATTAGTGTTGTGTGTTTTACACTAAAAAGCTAAGTCGATGTCCATTCAATATACATCGATTTCAGTTCACAAACTGCTACATCGATTTGCTCTCATAAGGATTCGATAAGTGACTCTCACATCGATTCTGTCTCATAAGGATTCGGTCTCATAAGGATTCGGTCTCATAAGGATTCGATAAGTGACTCTCACATCGATTCGGTCTCATAAGGATTCGATAGGTGACTCTCACATCGAATCGGTCTCATAAGGATTCGATAAGTGACTCTCACATCGATTCGGTCTCATAAGGATTCGATAAGTGACTCTCACATCGACACGGTCTCATAAGGATTCGATAAGTGACTCTCACATCGATTCAGTCTCGTAAGGATTCGATAAGTGACTCTCACATCAATTCAGTCACTTAAGGATTCGCTCTCATAAGGATTCGCTCTCACATCGATTTGCTCTCATAAGGATTCGCTCTCATGAGGATTTGATAAGTGACTCTCACATCGATTTGCTCTCATAAGGATTCGCTCTCATAAGGATTTGATAAGTGACTCTCACATTGATTTGCTCTCATAAGGATTCGCTCTCATAAGGATTTGATAAGTGACTCTCACATGGATTTGCTCTCACATGGATTTGCTCCTCACATGGATTTCATAAGTGAAACAAAGATTCGCTTGTAAAACATAGATTTCAACATGGATGTCACTTAAACATCGATTTCCTTATATTTCAAAATGTTTTTGGCATCTAGTGAAGAGTCAAATATATTTTTGACAGAAGATCTCTTTTATCTTTCCAGATCTCTTCTCTCTTGTCAGAACAAAAAGAGAGTTACCTACCACTTCTGGATAACAGCAGAAACATAGAGGTATGAGCCTTCTTAACAGAAACAGTCTTTTATCTAAACACTTTCTTCTATGTTTGCAGACCTCATAGACCACAAATTATTAGAAGAAAGAGAAGATGAGCAACGGCTAGAACTCCAACGAATTTATTCAAAGCAGCTCATATAAAAGAAGAAGCAAGGCTGAAGAAAAGCAAGGGAGCTTTCGTAAAGATTTTTAAGAGTGTACATCCGGGAAGAACCTCAACTCCACATACACTTAAAGGAAAAGAGAGTAAGAGCCTGAGCCCAAGAAGAAGTGTTCAAGCAACTGAAGCACTAAGCATTCAAGCTCCTTCTTCTATATTGACTCTCTTTGTGTGCATCTTTGTAATCTGGGAGAGAGTCTTTTCACTGAGAGTTTCTTTTAGTTGGTTTTCATCTGTTCCAACTCTCAGCATTGTTCTTTCTTTTATAAGAAAGACTTCTGTCCAGTTGTAGGACTGTATACAGTGTAGAACCTAACTAGGGGTTTGTGTCTAGCAAAACCGCACTGGGGTTTGTACCAGGAGGTTGGCTTCTTGACCTGTAAAAGAAGTGGGCTGCCTTCTTGCCCGGGAAAGAGAAGAAGACCAGCTGGGGTGCTTGGTGTTGTATTGTCCTTAAGGGGGACTGTACCCTTGGTTAGTAAAATCCCAAGAAGTTGCTTGGGGAATGAACGTAGGACTTCCATGTGGGAAGGGCCGAACCAGGATAAATTCCTTGTGTCCGTTGTGTGATTGTTTATTTTCTTCCGCACTGCTACTCTTTATCACACTTAACTAACCAAATTTTTAAGTAATAATTTTCTGTGTTTAAGCTTCTGTGTTTCAGAATTCAGAAAACCTATTCACCCCCCTCTAGGTTAGCTTGCTGCCATACGAAAAGGGCCAACATCTAGGACTCAATTCTAACACTTTTCCTTTTTGTCCCTTTTTTTGGACTTGTTTTTAGGGCTTTATTATGACATATGTGTACTTGAAAAATGGTAATTTAGGCTTGATTTATTAGCAATCTTACATTCAGTTACTTAACAATCAAGGTCCAAATTATTTAACAATCAAGAATTTAGTGAATTAACAGTTGAAGGCTTTATTTATTTAATGATCTAGATTTTAGTAAATTAGCCATCAGGAACATTACTTATTTAATAATTAGAAATTTTCTAAATTTACAATCAGGGGCTTTATTTATTTAAGGATCTGGAATTCAAGGAGTTATCATTCTGGACTTGGTTATTGCTTACAACTAAACTTGAAGTCTAAAGGACACAAAGTGCAACAAAATTATGATATCCACTACTTGGTTAAAATCGAAGAACTTAGTTTTCAGGAAATGGGGTTAAGGATGAAAACTATTTAGGATACTATGATGGAAATCAAGGTGCTCTAAATTATGGCACGAAAAGGACATGAACATGGTCTTTTAGACCACAAAAAAAACCTATAACAAGGATTTTAATGCAGAATGATAATAGCTTGGGATAAGGGATGATAATCATGAGTTTTACGTACATGAAAGTATCTAGAAGATATGATATTCTTGTAATTTCTATGAAGGTTCCAACAACAAATGTTAATCTTTCCCGGCTTGAGAGAATACCTATTTTTTGACGATTCAAGAAGAAAAAAATGAAGATTGATGAAGAACAATAGGATGTGGGCTTGTTGTGCTACTCTCTCCAAACACCTCTTTGTGTGTTCCAGAACAAAGTAAGAAGAATGATGATAAGAGCAGGTCTATATGCTTGTTATGTTGGACAGGTTGCAAGCCCCAAGGGGGGTGAATGGGTTGCTTAAAATATATCTTGAAATTTTCCTGTTAAAAATAACTTCAAATAGAAACACTAAACGTAGGTGTTAGAGTTAATGAGTGGTAGAATAAGATAAAAATGATCACACAAACAATGCACAAGAGTTTTATCCTGGTTTGGATCTCCTATCACCAGGAGTCCTACTTCCAGTCGCCAAGAAACTACTTGAGATTCCACTAACCAAGGGTACACTCCCCCTTATGGACACTTACACATCCAGCACCCGCTGGCCTTCTCTTCAACCTAAGAAGAGGCAGAAACACTACCTGTAACAATAGGTCTTCCCTTGAACAAGGTGAACAAACCACCTACCCAAAATAGGTCTTCTCTTCATACAGGAAGAGGAGCACTCTGAAAAGAGAGTTGAAGGGATGGCCCTTAGAACAAGCTTATACAACAAGCCTTGCTTGATCTGAGGTACTAACTGAGAGGGAAAATAATGGAGCTATGATGCTACCCTCTCAAAAAAGACAAGCTCTCAAAAGAAAAATAGAAGTGAAGCTTCAGGGAGAGTATAGAGCAGATGAGCTAGGAGTGAGGGCACGATGCTCTTCTAATCTGAATGGTGGTGAGGATCTGTATGTGTACACTTGTGTATCTTTATTTTCTTGTTCTTCACAACCATCATCTTCTTATAGGCATTCTTGCTTTCTTCAGATGTAACCGCCGTTGTCTCTCATTTCTTGATGCTCGTTTCCATGTAGTCGTAGTAGGTCTTCCGTTGTAAAAACATGTGACTAACGAAAACTTGTAGGCATTAAATGCTAAGAGAGAGAGAGAGAGTGAGAGAGAGAGAGAGATGTCTTCAATAACAGTCAACGTTCTGAGTAGGTGCAGAAAGATGTTATACAGAAATAGATATGTCCATTTTGTCTCCATATAAAGCATAAGAAGACTTGTTATAAAGATGGCAAACCGTAAAGCACATTCTGCAAGGGAGATGCGTCCCAAGACTAACCAAGCCACAGACAAATATTTTACAATACTTATATGAGAAGATGTGCTCCAAATGGCAAGAAATATTAAATTCATGTTGAACCACTCCTATAGTTTATCCTTTTATTTTGGTGGTAACAAAACCTCATGATTATCATAAATAACATGAATATATTCATTACCATTTTTCAAGATTATCTATGCATAAAAAATAACATGTTTTATCCAAAGCTTCACTTCGACCGTTTACATTATATTCTTGACCAATCGATTATTGCTCAGTTTCATATCGATTGGCATTTACCCTTTCCTATTGATGACGAAGTTTGTATCGATTGTTGTGCAATTATTTTTACAAATGCTTGCTTAATTAATGAGTGCATAACCATCTGCATAAATAATCTTCAAATGCACTATAATAATATCACAGAAGAATATATTTGGATGGCGCATATGTTCTTCTGCTTGCTCAAAATTTTCTAAGTACACAACACATACATATATGTCATGTTGACTTCGACTCCTGTACAGTTGAAGTTAGGTGTCGATTGATGAACAAAGGTCATCAATCGAAGTCTCACTACGGCTTCTCTAAAGTCTAAGTCTCACATCGATTACTGATAACTTCAAACATTCACTGCTTCACTTAAACATCGATTGTCTGAAACATCGATTACCTTAGAACATAGATTGCTTTTCTTAAACATCGATTGCTCTTCACTTAAATATCGATTGTCTGAATCATCAATTACCTTAGAACATCGATTGCCTTGAAACATCGATTGCATTGGAACAACGATTGCCTTACAACATCGATTGCTCTTCATTTGATCTTTGATTGCCTTTAGACATCGACTGCCTTTGGACATTGATTGCCTTAGACATTGATAGCCTACATGTAGCGATTGCAGTTGTTTCACATCGATTGCCTTTCTGAAATACCCATTGCTTTAGCCTCTACATTTCAAATGTTTCAAAATGTCTTTGGCGCCCAAATGAAAGTTCAAATGTACTTCATATGTTTAACTTATTATTTCTCTATCTGACTGAAGATCTTTTTGTTGGCCCTTTTGGTACGATAGCAAGCTAACCTAGCGGGGGGGGGGGTGAATAGGTTTTTCTGAAATCTAAAACACAAGCTTAAACACAGAAAATTATCACTTGAAAGTTTGGTTAGTTTAGTGTGATAAAGAGTAGCAGTGCAGAAGCAAATAAACAATCACACAAATGACACAAGAGATTTATCCTAGTTCGGCCCTTCCCACATGGAAGTCCTACATCCAGTCCCCAAGCAACCTCTTGGGATTTCACTAACCAAGGGTACAGTCCCCCTCAAGGACACTACAACACCCAGCACCCCAGCTAGTCTTCTTCTCTTTCTCGGGCAAGAAGGCAGCCCACTTCTTTTACAGGCTCAGAAGCAAACCTCTTGGTACAAACCCCAGTGCGGTTCTGCTAGACACAAACCCCTAGCTAGGTTCTACACTATATACAGTCCTACAGCTGGATAGAAATCTTTCTTAGGAAAGAAAGATCAGACCGAGAGCTATTACAAGATGAACACTAAGAACTAGCTCACAGTCAAGGACTCTCCCCCAAATTTACAATGAGCTCAAAGAGAGAATGAAGAGAGAATAGAAAGCTTGAAGGCTTGAATGCTTCAGATGCTTGAACACTTATTCTGGGCTCAGGCTCTTTCTCTCTTTTCCTTTGAGTGTGTGTGGAGTTGAGGTTCCTCACATGATGCACACTCCTTCAAAGATCTTTAGGAAAGGACACACTATTCTTTCAACCTTGCTTCATCTTTTATATGAGCAGCTATTGAATAGATCCGTTGAAGAGATTCGTTGGAGTTCTAGCCGGTGCTCATCTTCTCTTCATTTGTCTTAATTAGACTCTGGTGGTCTTCGAGGTCTGTAAGCATAGAAGAGAGTGTTAGCACAAAAGATTGTTTATGATAAATGGTGCATACCACTGTGTTTCTGCTATCATGCTGAAAATAGTAGTTCATATCTTTTTCTGACACGACTCTGAGATATGCATGCAACCTTTTTGTCAAAAGATATTTGACTTTTCGATAGGCGCCAAACATATTTGAAACATCTGAATATAAAGGAAATCGATGTTTACATGAAGTCGATGTTTGGACAAAATCAATGTTTACGTGAAAGCAAATCGATGTTATAAGTATAAGCAAATCGATGGCCAAATCGATGTTCAATCATAAGCAAATCGATGTTTGACTTATCAAATCGATGTGAGAAGCAAATCGTTGTTTCTTACTTATGAAATCGTTATGATGATCAAATTGTTATGGCAAGCAAATCGATGTGAAACTTATAAAATCGTTGTGAAGCCTTAGCGAATTGTTATAGAAGGCAAATCGATGTGAGAGCAAATCGGTGCGCTCACTTATCAAATCATTATGAGCCTTAACAAATCATTATAGAAGGCAAATCGATGTGAGGTAAAATCGTTTTTCTTAGTTATGAAATCGTTATGAGAACCAAAATCGAATTGAGAGCAAATCGTTGTTCTCACTTATGAAATTGTTATGCGATCAAATCGATGTTTCACTTAATGAATTGTTGCACAATCATATCGTTGTGTGACTTATCAAATTGTTGTCAGTGAAATCGATGTGGCACTTTGAATAAAAATCGATGTATATTGAATGAACATCGATTTAGCATTTTAGTGCACCATATTGCATCAATTTGAGACTCAACATTTTACTATGAGATTGATGCGACACAGATGAAACAAAATGTTCAATTTAAGTTACATCATAAATTTTGTTAGCACCAAAATATGATGGTAATAAAGAGTGGTTCAACAATCTCCCCCTTTTTGGTGACGACAAAATTTATGAGATTTTCTGATATACATAAATATATAAAGCAAAGAGTTTTCAGAAAAATTCATACAAACTCTCCCCCTTTTTGTCACTAACCAAAAAGGAAGCATCTTACCATGCATTTCTCTCCCCCTTTGAGAGAATTTCTTACCATAGAGGGGTTCAACAATGATTGACATTAAAGAATAACTCCCCCTTAGTCTGTGCTCCCCCTGAATGAGAGACTCCACCTGAATGAGACTTGCAAATAGTTATTAGTAATACTGAAATTTTAAAATAAATAGTGACTGCTCCCTCTTCAGATATGAGTTGGATGAAGAGTTGACAGTCATCAGTGCCTTGAGCACCCTTTGTTTCTGATGCTTCAATGCTATCCTGCAAGTAACTTATTCAGAAGTAGGTACCCAAATCTTTTTGGGTCCTTGATGGTTAGATGCATAAAAATATTCTTTAGGAATCCAAACTAAGTGCCTTGTTATGCAGGTGTTTACTGTGTGTCCTAACTTATTGCAATGAGAGCAGCAATGAATATAATTTTATTTACAGTTCTTATTTTCTTTGTGATGTCTATTTGGAACATAATTTTTGGAGACCTTTTCTTTTACAGGAGCCTTTTCTGAGGCAACTTGGTTTCTTTTACAAATTTTTGTAATGGATATTTTTTAGGAATTATGACTTTTTTTTTCTTTTTCTAGAGGTATGTAACCAAGCCCTTGTTTGTTATTTCCAGATTTTGATCCTTTTAAGCATAGGGCTAAAGATGTTTTCCCTTTAGTTAATTTTCTAACTGATTCTTTTAAATACAGATTTTCTTCAGTTAGAGTTTTTAATTTTTCTTACAACTCTAATTTTTCATTATCCTTGCTCTTTAAATTTTCATTCAAAAGAGAATTATTATCTTTACTGTCCTTTAATTGTTTTTCCAGTTGCTCCAATTCGGATTTAAGATCAGAATTGGTGTTTTCCAAGCAAGTAGTGTTGTTTTTCAGATCTTTTAGTTCTTTTACAACACCCTTATGTTTTTCATATAGTTCATTAAAGACTTCTTCTAAGTCTTCAGACTCTGATCCTGAATCGGTGCAAGAATCAAAAGAAGGTTCAGAGTGTAACTCATCTACTCCTACCATGAGGGCTAGATTTACCTGCTCTTTCTCTGATTTAGAGCTTGATGAGCTTGACGATTCTGAGCTTGTATCTTCCTCATTTTCCTAAGCAGCCGCCATAGCTTTTCTTTTAAATTTCTTGTGCTGCTTCTTAGTTTTTACTGTTTGGCCAGTCTTCTTAAGCCTTGGACAATCTGGTCTCAGATGTCCAGATTTTTTGCATTCATAGCAGACTGGTTCTTTCTCCTTTTTCTCTTTCCTTTGGATCCTTCTTGATCCATTTTTCTTCTTCTTTAAAATCTTCTGAAGTTTGGACAGTACTTCATCAACATCACTGTCTTCAGATCCTGCAATTTTTAAGCTAGAAGAAGAAGAAGTGGAAGGAGCAGCTACCACTTTAAGAGCATTAGTACATTTCTTCTTAGATGAGCTTTCAGATAATCGCTCCATATTTATTTCATGTGCCATGAGAGAACCTATTAAATTATCAATCGACAATTTGGTTAAATCTTGGGCCTCTTCAATAGTAGTTACTTTAGGTGTCCATGAAATAGTTAAAGACCTAAGTATCTTCCTAATGGTTTCCTCATTAGAAAGAGTTTTACTAAGAGATCTTAAACCAACTACTATGCTTGAAAATCTATTATACATCTGAGTAATATTTTCATTTGGAAGCATTTTAAATTGTTCGTATTGTGAAACAAGAATATTTATTCTAGTTTGTTTCACTTTATCCGTTCCTTCATAAGTTATTTGCAGTTTATCCCAAATTTCTTTAGCAGATTTGCATGCAGATACTCTACTAAATTACTTTTTAGATAAAGCCCAACATAAATAATTTTTTGCTTTAAAATTTAGAGATAATTTATTTTTATCAGCAGGTGTAATGGCAGTAGTGGCTTCAACAGGAACAATAACAAAGTCACCTACCTCAATTACCTGCCACAGATCAAAGTCTGTGCCCCGAAAGAAGCATTCCATTCTCATCTTCCAATATTGGTAGTCTTCTCCATCAAAGAATGGAGGTCTGGTGACTGATTGTCCTTCAGCATATCCTTGAGCTGCCATGGATCTTTGCTCTAAGATCGTTGGATCTTCTTTGAATGTTCAGAGACCCGCTCTGATACCACTTGTTGGCCCTTTTGGTACAGCAGCAAGCTAACCTAGCGAGAGGGGGGGGGGGGGGGTGAATAGGTTTTTCTGAAATCTTAAACACAAGCTTAAACACAGAAAATTATCACTTGAAAGTTTGGTTAGTTTAGTGTGATAAAGAGTAGCAGTGCGGAAGCAAATAAACAATCACACAAATGACACAAGAGATTTATGCTGGTTCGGCCTTTCCCACATGGAAGTCCTACATCCAGTCCCTAAGCAACCTCTTGGGATTTCACTAACCAAGGGTACAGTCCCCCTTAAAGACACTACAACACCCAACACCCCAGCTGGTCTTCTTCTCTTTCCCGAGCAAGAAGGCAGCCCACTTCTTTTACAGGCTCAGAAGCAAACCTCTTGGTACAAACTCCAGTGCGGTTCTGCTAGACACAAACCACTAGCTAGGTTCTACACTATATACAATCCTACAACTGGATAAAAATCTTTCTTAGAAAAGAAAGATCAGACCGAGAGCTATTACAAGATGAACACTAAGAACTAGCTCACAGTCAAGGACTCTCCCCCAAATTTATAATGAGCTCAGAGAGAGAATGAAGAGAGAACAGAAAACTTGAAGGATTGAATGCTTGAGATGCTTGAACACTTCTTCTGGGCTCAGGCTCTTTCTCTCTTTGTTTTTGAGTGTGTGTGGAGTTGAGGTTCCTCACAGGATGCACACTCCTTCAAAGATCTTCAGAAAAGAACACACTATTCTTTCAACCTTTCTTCATCTTTTATATGAGCAGCTTTTGAATAGATTCGTTGAAGAGATCCGTTGGAGTTCTAGCCGGTGCTCATCTTCTCTTCATTTGTCTTAATCAGACTCTGGTGGTCTTCGAGGTCTGTAAGCATAGAAGAGAGTGTTAGCACAAAAGATTGTTTATGATAAACGGTGCATACCACTGTGTTTCTGCTATCATGCTGAAAATAGTAGTTCATATCTTTTTCTGACACGACTCTGAGATATGCATGCAGCCTTTTTGTCAGAAGATATTTGACTTTTCGATAGGCGCCAAACATATTTGAAACATCTGAATATAAAGGAAATCGATGTTTACATGAAGTCGATGTTTGGACAAAATCAATGTTTACGTGAAAGCAAATCGATGTTATAAGTATAGGCAAATTGATGGCCAAATCGATGTTCAATCATAAGCAAATCGATGTTTGACTTATCAAATCGATGTGAGAAGCAAATCGTTGTTTCTTACTTATGAAATCATTATGTTGATCAAATCGTTATGGCAAGCAAATCGATGTGAAACTTATCAAATCGTTGTGAAGCCTTAGCAAATTGTTATAGAAGGCAAATCGAGGTGAGAGCAAATCGGTGCGCTCACTTATCAAATCGTTATGAGCCTTAACGAATCGTTATAGAAGGAAAATCGATGTGAGGGAAAATCGATGTTCTTACTTATGAAATCGTTATGAGAACCAAAATCGATATAAGAGCAAATCGTTGTTCTCACTTATGAAATCGTTATGCGATCAAATCGATGTTTCACTTAACGAATCGTTACACAATCAAATCGTTGTGTGACTTATCAAATCGTTATTAGTGAAATCGATGTGGCACTTCGAATAAAAATCGATATATATTGAATGAACATAGATTTAGCATTTTAGTGCGCCATATTGCATCAATGTGAGACTCAGCATTTTGCTATGAGATTGATGCGACACAGATGAAACAAAATGTTCAATTTAAGTTACATCATAAATTTTGTTAGCACCAAGATATGAAGGTAATAAAGAGTGGTTCAACACTTTCTGCTGTCTACCTTCCATCTTATCAGGTTAGGTAATAAAAGGAGTTAGCAGAAACAAATCCTGAGATGGAACTCTTCAGCTAGGTTCAAGCTTCTTTTCTCTCTTCACACTCTCTGTGCATCATTGTAAATCTGAGGGAGAGTCTGTGAGCTGAGAGTTTGAGTTCCTTACTGTTCATCTTGTATAGCTCTAAGTTTATTCTTTCTTTTCTAAGAAAGGCTTGTGTCCAACTGTAGGACTGTATACAGTGTTCCTCTTCCTGTGTGAAGAGAAGGCCAGCTAGGTGTTGGTGGATTCTGTCTGGTTGTGGGACTGTACACAGTGTTCCCCTTATGTTAAGGGAAGAACATAGCTGGGGTTAGTGTCAGCAGAACCTAGCTGAGGGTTTAAGTCTAGTAGAACTGCACTGGGGTTTGTTCTAGGAGGGTGGCTTCTTGACCTGTAACAGAAGTGAGTTTCCTTCCTACTCGGAAAGGAAGAGGATCAGTGGGGAGCTAGGGGTTTGTATATCCTTGGGGGGATTGTACCCTGGTTAGTGAAATCATACGATTTGCTTGGGGACTACACATAGGTCTTCTATTTGAGAAGTACCGAACGAGGATCAAATTCTCTGTGTTCATTTGTGTGATTGTTTGTTTAAATTACTTCAGCATTGCTACTCTATCTACTGCACACAACTACATTCACTTACCAAAGTTTTCAAGTAGTGATTTTTCTCTATACTTTTAGATTATCTTATTCACCTCCCTCCCTCTAGGCCATCCTTACAGCCATCCATGGGCCAACAATTCAAACATTCAAACACTGTGGGTATTTAAAACAGACCAATGAATCCTTTAATCATTTTATCAAAGATGTTTTCAGAAAGTTCCTGGATCGGAAGATATACAATAAGAACAAAACCGTACCTTCGGTGACATGATCCGCCTGTTTGGCGTCCTCATGAGCTAACGCAAACACTCGAGCTGGGGCTTGAGGTCTCCCTGGTCGTCCTGTCGCTGGCGCTGCTGCTGCTACTGCTGGGGCTAGTGCCCCTCCACGCTGACCTCCTTGCTGCAGTCTGGGGCAATCCTTGATCCTATGCTCACTGCTCCCGCACTTCAAGCACTTCCCCGCCAACTTCCAACATTCCGTACCACCATGTGCCCTCGCACAATGAGGACACTCCTTCTGGCTACTAGGGGAACGTTGAGAAGGTACCTGACTGCTTCCCGATGCCATGGGACGCTGTGGTGATTGAAAAGCCGCCTTCTTTCTCTCCTGTCTCTGGAAAGGAGTTGCATGCCTCTTCTGAGAAGCCTTCTTCTCCTCCAAGTACTGCTCCATCTCTCCTTCCTGCCGACACGCCGCGCTGAGCGCCTGCTCGAGGTACGATGGTCGAAAGCCACCAACCTCATCCTCAGTGATGGTCTCAGACCCATCACGAACTTCTTCGCCTTCCTGCACTCATCAGCTACAATATGAGGGGCATACTTCGATAGCTCGGAAAACCTGACCTCGTACTCCAGCACGGTCATGGAGCCCTGAGTCAACGAGAGGAACTCCTGCTCCATCTTGTCTTGGATGTGCTCCGGAACAAACTTGGCTTGGAAAAGCCGCACAAACTCATCCCAACCAACCTCCACAGCACTATCCTCGAACCGAGTACGTAACAACGAGGACCACCACACGTCGGCTCACTCCTGCCAAAACCATCCATAAGGACTAACCAACATAATCTATACTTAAATAAATAACCACCGAATTAAATTACACATACCTGTAGCATATAGGTGGCTAAAGTGACCTTGTCATCCTCAGTGCACCTAATAGCCCGGAAGATCTTATCGATCTCCCTCATCCAGCTCTTAGCTAATAATGGATCGCTCTCCCCCATAAAAGAAGGTGGCGACATCCTCTTGAACCTTTCCATGATGGAGGGTCCACCATGGTCCTAAGCTTAGGGAACTGGCGCCTGAGCCTGCTACAACAAACATCATAAGCAACACATACAGCATAACCAATCATGAATTTAATAAAATAGACTAATTTATCTTATTATTCAAAGCTGAGACTCCAGCTGAGCCTGGAGTGCAGCCTGTGTATGGGCTTGCGTCTGCATGGCCTGCACTAGACCCTACATGAACACTCCATAGTCTACTGGTGGCGGTGGGGGAAGCACAGGACCCTGGGGTGCTGGGGCCTGCTGCTCACCCTGATCCTCACGCCTAGGCTCATCTCTCCTCTGCTCACCTTCACGAGTAGGAAAACCACGTCTACCATGTGAAGCCATATCTTGCAAAATGATTTAATTCATCCTTTAGGTCTACACTATCAAATTCCTAACTATTTACCTAGCTATGTGGACAATCTAATAAGACTTAGCATATAATGAAGATGATGGTACATGCATATTTATGTACAGTTTCAGCCTGTATCTCTGATACCAATATCTGTAATGACCCTCCTTATACCGGTACGGTTACACCAACCCTCATCGGTATAATGAACGCCACTATAGTGGGACATTTACCCACCAATTGTACAATTATGCTGAAACATACACAAATATATATAACACATGACAGCGGAAATGAAATAACTGGAAAGTAACTCTTACTCCATCATCATCATTTATACACAGTCTATATAGAAAAGGAAAAGTAAATACTTCATAACTGAGAAATTTCAATTATTACATTGTCCACATAAGACTACGCAGAGTCTTTAATTACATACTATGAAAGGAGAAAATACAATGCTGAATCCAAGACAAAAGTCTCCTACTCCCGCTCTGAGTCGCTCCTAACGATCTCCTCGGAAGAAGTAGAAATGTCTGCACCTGTACGCCGAAGCAAGAATGAGTCCAAAAGAACTGAACAAGTAACTCCAACCACCAAACATACATACATCACCTGACTTACACATTCTCATGCTACATCATTATCATATAAAGTATGGATTTGATAATGTTTCAAAAACCTAAACATGATTTCTATACATGCTACACATGATAAGTGATTTATAACAATTTTTACAATGACTCATAACCTATCACATGCTTTCTACACACTTTACAATATGCTAAACTAAATCTCATTTAATTACATTCACATACTAAGATAATAACCATTTTAAACATGGAGTTTACACATATTACAAAAACATTCCTAGCATGGATTCTATGATCATTTTCACATGGTTAACGCATCTACACACATGGATAGATTGCTGTTTTGACATGGATATATCACATTCATATAAGGAATTATCATTTTATATGTTATACCATTAATTCATATTCTCACCTAATCATTTACACAATTTCACTTATCTAGTTCACATGTTCACACTTCACACACATGCTCACATATTCTTAATTATATGCCATAACACATAGTCCAAACCACCTCTCGAAGGACACACACTAATCACATCACACACATATCTATCACCTAGACATTTCAGTGATAAATCTTAGTTACTGCACAGAACCGGGAGAAGCACTCTCCACCCTAACCAGCGGTACTTCTCCGCCTCCAGGATTTAATCCCAATGCCCATGGGATATCACACACTATGAACCTTCCGTGGGAACTTTACCATAGTACAGTTCCACAGCCCTCTAAGGTAGTAGTGTCACCCATTGGCACATTTACACAATTTCTCTAATCTTTTAACACACACTTAGTGCACAATTTTAACACATCCATTTCATGCTCACACATTTACATACTTCAGTATTACCTAGCATGGTACTACTGTTCTCAATATTAAACATATTTGAAACAAGTCTAATCATGCTGAAATTAGTAGATTTCATTAACAACCTCATTAACATGTATTAATTTATCAATGCTGACATAAAACCAACATATGTAGTTACTGTCATCATTTTAGTACGAAAATTTAACCACAATTTTCTCACAGGTTACCCATTATGCATACCAAATTTTGCAATTTTCTGAATTACCCACAATTTATGAAAATTCCAATAGTGGTATTATACAAAGTAAACATAGTCAAACTAGCATGGATTTTCATTGTTTAGACCCACAACTCATTCTATACATGGATACTGACAGTCCTAAACATACGTCAATTTCTAGGAATTTAACTATTTTTACACTATTTATCTGAATTTCTGTATTAATAAAACATGCTCACTGTTTTACCATTAAAAAATGTAGTAATTTATACGGATATCAGAAATTTCCCAAATTTCTACAGCATGAATTGAAACCCATAAACATTTCACAGAAATTTGATGACACTAGGATTCCACAAAGATTACACAAACAAAATTTTACAAGATTAAAACCTGTTTAACATGCATTTCAGAAATTTTAGACAAATAGGGTATTACACAGAAATTCATAAAATTTACACAGCATGATCTAATCATAGTATTTTATAGCATATCACTTTTACATTATATCCTCATACGCAGAAATCCGAAAAATAGGTCATATAAGTCAGACATGCACACTGTTGCAGTCTGGCGAACTTGACGGCATGCAGGTGGTCGTTTATCAGGTTAACGGTAACAAAGGTCGCCGCCAACTCAAGATCTTAACGGCAAGGGATCCTGCCGTTAAGTTCCTGTCTGTGCAAAACACAGACTGAACGCAAGAAACTTGGTGAAATTGGGGTTCCAGAACACGAATAAAGTACAGAAAATTACGTAGGACCTACTAGACATACGTAGGAATGATGTAGAACGGTTACTTGCCTCTTGGAAAATCCACAAGCAATGATTTAAGCCGGAGAAGCCCCCCTCAGCCAGAGCCAAAGAGTCCTCAAAACTCCCTCAATCTGAGTTCTTGTGTTGATCTCCTCTGCACACTAGTGTGGGGAAGCCGTTCCTGGATGTTCAGAGCCCTCTCCAGTCGTTGTAGAATGTCGGATGAAGCCTCAAATCTCCGGATCAAGGAGTTCCAAAGTTGGGGTTCGCACATAAAATATTAGGGTTTTTGACAAAGAGTCAAAAGGACCTAACTGAGCCCTAATTCGCCTCTTTTATAAGGTTGAGGTTTTTAGGAATGTGTTTAGGGTCTAGGTTACCGTTGGGGGACGGTTTCCTAAACCAAGGGCGACATTTCCGGAGGCTTTTCTGGATCTGAAATCGCAACAGATCTGGGACATTGACGTCAACATCACATGCCATCAATTCTGAGTCAGCGTCCATCGATGTGGCCGCTTACTTGGGATTGGCGTCCACCCATATTGACGTCTACCGGCCGCCAGAACTGAACTTAAAACTGTAGAAACTTTATGTACAATATATATATATATATAATCTACAATGCACACATTAAAATAATACTTATTCATGCAATGTAAACAAGTAAGTGCTATGCACAATAAAGTTTATACATCGATGACATACATTTTACATACATAAGAAATCACCCAAAGATGAAAAATCAAGGGCCTTACAAAACATGCTGCTAAACATTGGAATTTACATGATTTAAATCAAACACGCTTAATATGGTTAAATACCCTTTATACAAACAGTACCTCCAGATATCAATTCAGTATCAAATTTTAACCACAAACTTTATATATGCAATATGTCATATGTCTAATTTTTTCAGAAGTTTTGAAACTATAAAAGTATTTTTAACATTTTAAACTGATTTCATGCAATTTAGCAAGATATTCACTTTAACATGGTAAATAGCAAAACAGTCAGTTCTAATAGGTCTAAAACATGCAAACAGTAACCCTAAGATCATGAAAATTCTCTGTAACCATAACATGCATTCAAACTATTTATTCAGAATCAAACCCTCTCAAAACATGCATATTTCACCAAAACAAAAATTTTAATAATTGAAATCATGCTAAAAAATTTGACAGAACCTCATGATTTAACCTAAAGACCATACTTGGCCATACACAATTTTTACAGCATGCATAGACATCCAGAAGTCCAAAAATTATCACACAGACATGACAAACATAGTTCTGTGAAAACATCAAGGACCCAAAAATACTTGGGTACCTACTTCTGAATAAGTTGTTTGCGGGGTAGCCTTGGAGCATCAGGAACAAAGGATGCTCAAGGCATTGGTGAAAGCTAGCTCTTCATCCAACTCATACATGAAGGGGAAGCAGTCACATATTTATTATGTTCTTAATATCTCTTTAAATGATACTAACAAAATTCTCCCAAGTATTCTTATATAGATCATTGCAAGGAATCTTTGTGAAGATCTCCTAACACAACAACAACTGGAAATGCAATAGGAGATGTCAAAAGATGAGACTATGTCGACACACATGCAACACAGGTCGACGCACATGCAACACAGGTCAACACACATACAACACTGATCGACAAATCAAAAGAGGATTGAAAATTCTTCAACCCATGCATTTAGGGGGATCATAGACTAAGGGGGAGTTACATGTTCATGACACTTATTGTTGAACCCTCTCCTTCAAAGTGGTAAGAATATTCTTTAAGGTGAGAATGCAAATGATAAGATCCTTCCTTTTTGTTATTAACAAAAAGGGGGAGAGTATTTATGTAATGAATTTTCTGTTCATATTGAATATTTTTTTTGAAAATTCATATGAGTTTATCATCACCAAAAAGGGGGAGATTGTTGAACCACTCCTATATTTTATCCTTTTATTTTTGTGATAACAAAACCTCATGATTATCATAAATAACATGAATATATTTATTACTATTTTTTAAGACTATCTATGCATAAGAAATAACATGTTCACTTCGACCGTTTACCTTATAATCTTGACCAATCGATTGTTGCTCAGTTTCATATTGGTTGACATTTACCCCTTCCGATTGATGACCAAGTTTGAATCGATTGTTGTGCAATTATTTTTACAGATGCTTGCTTAATTAATGAGTGCATAACCATCTGCAGAAATAATCTTCAAATACACTATAATAATATCACAGAAAAATATATTTGGATGGCGCATATATTCTTCTGCTTGCTCAAAAATTTTCTAAGTACACAACACACATATATATCATGTTGACTCCGACTCCTGTACAGTCGAAGTTAGGTGTCCATTGATGAACGAAGGTCATCAGTCGAAGTCTCACTAAGACTTCTATACTGTCGAAGTCTCACATCAATTACTGATAACTTCAAACATCGATTGCTTCACTAAACATCGATTGCTCTTCAATTAAACACCGATTGTTTGAAACATCGATTACCTTAGAACATCGATTGCTTCACTTAATCATCGATTGATCTTCACTTAAACATCGTGTTGGGTTTACATGTGTTATGTTGTTTTTGATGATGAACAATCCAAATTAATGTTATGAGCATATTTGAAACATGATCAAGCAAATGATAATCAAGAAAGAACATCTCAAGTGATTGTCTGCGACGACCCTCCTTATACCGGTACGATTATACCAATCCACGTCGGTATAGTGAGTCTCGTCATAGTGGGACATTTACCCAAGCACTAACACATATGACTGAGATGTACATAAATATAAATACAGAGTAGCGGAAGTAAAAGAACTACTATCTTTTCATTTCATCATCCACATTAAACATACATGATCCATATAGCAATTTAAGGAACTAAGTCCACATACTAAAATACAAAATTCAAATTACATTGATCGTCCACAATTTACATAAGCTTTCATTTCCTAAGTCTCAATTACATACTATGAAAGTAAGGTACAACAACGGTGACTCCACAACACTCTATTCTCCTCGCTCGGAGTCGCTCTCAACGGTCTCCTCCAAGGAAGTAGGGTCACTTGCTAAACCTATCTGCCGAAGCAAGAGTGAGTCTAAAAGACTCAGCAAGTAAACTCCATACACATCATACATGCATACATCACATAGGCAATTTACATTCAATGACATTAATCAATACATGTATCATGCTTGAACAACCTTAAGAAGAACCTACCATGATACTTCTATCAAACTTTTATAACACAGGAAACATGGTTTATGTCATTCCAAATAAAATACCTACCTCATGCTTTCTACTTATCTATCCACATGAGAGTTACATTTACATTTAAGCTACAATATGATAGCAAATTAAGCATGGGATTTTCACATATAAGAAGGAAATACCCCTAACATGGATTCTACACACTTTTGCACATATAAAACACCATTATATACACATTAAGGTTGCTGTTTTGACTTAAATCTAACATTATCATAACATAAATCACAAGTTCGCATTTTAACACATTGGTTCCACAGGTTTACACATTTACACGTTCGCATTGTTCACATTTACACATTTCACATTCACATGTTCTCACTACACAATTTGCACATATACACATTCACATTTTCACATTTAAATGTCGTGACACATAGTCCAAACCACCACTAGAATGACACATTCACATCACATAATACATAGACGCCACTTAGGCAACACAGTGAGGCTCTTGGTACTGCGCAGACCGGGAGAAGTAATCTCCACCCTAACCAGTGGTACTTGTCCACCTCCAGGATTTCATCCTAATGCCCATAGGATTCTAAACACATTGAACTTTCTTGTGGGGACTTTTCCATGGTACGGCTCCACAGCCCTCTATGGAAGCAGTGTCACACACGGCACATTTTACGCATTTTCGATTTATTATACACATAGTTCTCACAATTGGCCACATAACTTACATTTCACCATTTGGCATATGGTTCAGTTTTTCCCTAACATGATGCTATTGTTAACAGAGTTTAAAACACTCAGGAATGTACACTAATCATGTTGGAAACTCATTAACAATCCATAACCATAATAGCATGTTTTAATCACTCACTTTTACAAGAAAATTTCACAATGTCATCTACTGTTGCCCAAATCACACGAAATTTTAATCACATGTTGTTTGCAGGTTTCAAATCACACACACATTCTCATATTTTTCTGAGCTACATTGATTTTAAAAAAATTAAAATACTCATTCACATGCCATTCATAAATCATTTATCATAGAAGCATAGTGTCAAGGTCGGATTTAACAGTTCGCTAACCTGCATCTAACATTCATCTTATCACAGGAATTTTTCCCGAATTTATCAAGCATCATACGATTTACTGAAATTTAAAAACTACCTACGCTTGCTCCCTATTTTACAATACATAAATTATAACAAATTTCATAATCATGGGAAAATTTCCAATTTTCAGGACAAGGACTGGCATACATACACATCGTCTGGAAATTTTATGGAAATCCAATTATACATGGATCATGTGAACAGTAAGCTACCATATCCAAGATCTTATCTCACATGCATTTCACATAATTCTAGCAATTTATACAAATTACAAAAAAAATGCATAAAAACCTCACAACACATTCCTTTATCTATTTACATAACATATAACATTTACGTATATCCTCATGCGAAGAAATTCGAAAAACAATCATATATAAGGAAGAACAGTTCACTGTTCTGTCTTGAAGAACTAAACGGCAAAGTCTGGCCATTCAAGGAGTTAACGGCAGCATCGTCTGCCGCCCACTCAAGATCTTAACGGCAAGAGATATTTCCGTTAAGTTCCTATCTGTGCAAAAACACAGACCAAACTTCAAAGATTGGTGAATGTAGGGGTTCCAGGACACGAAATAAATCCCATAAAATGCCTAAGACCTATAGACATACACATGGACAACAGGAATGAGTTACTTGCCTTTCTAAAAACCTCCAAAGGGACAAAAATAGGTGATGAAGCTCTCCTTGGGCAGTGCCAAGAAGTCTCCACAAAAGCTTTCCCTCGGGTTCTAGGTCAAAGTAGCCACCAGTCCGAGGTTGGGGAAGCCTTCCCTTACGTCCACACTATCCTCCAGTTGCAATAGCTTGGGGAGAAGCTTCAAACTGCCGGATCAAAGCTTGCAAAGGTCAGTTTTTCTCCTGTTCTCAACTAGGGTTTCTTTCTCTCCTTGCAAAGAGCCAAGAGAGCTCTTGCAAGTTGCAAAGGGGGTTGTTTTTATAAAGAGAGACCTTCTGTCTCACGCAGGGCCTGATGTGAAGGCTGAGAGCCGTTGGGGACATCTCCCCAACCGGTGAGCTTGCTTGCCCCCGGAATTTCAGGGTCTGCTGCGCACAGAGTTTCAGAGAAATAAACGTCCACATCTATGGCCGTTTACTTAAGAGTTGGCGTCCATCGGGGTGGACGCTGACTCCTCATGGACGTCCATCCATGTTGACGCCAATTGGCCCTTCGGCCAGAGCTTAAAAACAAGCAGAAACCATATGTACACTATGTATATGCATGCAATATATGTAGTATAACATATACACTACTACACCATGCAAACAGACAATAATACATCTAAACATACACATGCATACATAAGTACCTAGCTAATATGTACATAGATATATACATATGCATACATGATATTTACACACAAGCACGATTCTACACATGATATCAAATAAAAGGACAAAAAAAATTCGAGGGCCTTACAGTTTAAATGTTCTCTATATCTCACTAACAATGCTCTTAAATGTAGGTGTGAGTGTAGGCAAGATAATGTACCAAATTCCAGAGCAAAAACTCAAGAAAGTCACATTCAACAAGTGCCTATCGACAGACCCACAAGTCCCTGTCGACAGCTGCACACAGGGAGATTAGATAGGTTTCAGGACAAGTGTACCTGTCGACAGATCCAAATCGTCTGTCGACAGATACACACAGGAAATTGTTTCCCGCAAGGCCAATCTTCTGGATTTTGCATGTCTGTGTCAGCACCTGCCAACAGATGCATAGTTTGCTGTCGATAGACGAAGAGAAGATCTCAGTTCCGCAATTTGCATATGTTTCCTGTATGGGTGTTTCCTTCTACATGACTCTCCATACTTAAATACCCATATATAAGGAATGTTTGAAGAGATTTTTGTACAGAAGCAGCCTCCACACAAAACCCTAGCAAAAATCTTAAGAGAAAAGTATCTCTCTGCTGCTCTGCTTCAGCTCTCCATCCAGAACAACGAAGAACAATCTTCTGAACGAAGTTGAAGCCACTCGTCTGTGATTCAAGCTTCTCATCAACTGATACCTGTCAAGATGAAGTTTGAAGTTCATCTGGATGACCATCTTGAAGAGTTCCATCTCAGGATTTGTTTCCACAACTCTAAACTCTTCTCTGTTTTACTTTCTTCATACATTGTGTTTGTGATTGTGGGTCAAGCATCTCTTGTACTGATCTACGTGTGTCATGTTGTTCTGATTGCATGTTTGCATCAGACAACGTGAGTGTGTGTGTTGTAGTGGTTTGAACTCGCTGATAAGCAGTCCTTCTGTGTGTGTGTGTGGACGGTGGACGTAGGATACACAAGTTGTGTACTCCGAACCACCTTAAATCTTTGTGTCTTGTGGTTTGCACGTTTTCACAATAGATGGTTGGTAGGCATGCTGATTCTACACATGTTAGATAGACTGTTCATGTTCTGCTCACAACAAGCACACTAATTGTAAGTCGAACTAATCTGAATCTGGTAAGATTTCGATAAGTTTGTGTTTTCATCAAAAGAAGGCAACTGAGGTTAGAGTTTTTGTAATCTATTCAACCCCCCCTCCCTTCTAGATTACCATATTGGATAATTCCACACTTCTTTCAATTGGTATCAGAGCGAGGTTTCTCCAATTTACTGTATTAATTGTTTGATCTTACGATCAGGAGATTCTCGATCTCATGGAATCTAAAAAGGGGTATATGGACGAGGGACATTCAGTGACCAGGCCACCCTTCTTTGATGGCACTGATTATCCTTACTGGAAAAATCGTATGTAGGTGTTTCTGAGCTCAAAATTATGAGCTTTGGAAAATCGTCCACAAAGGAGCATATGTGCTGCCCGAGGATAAAGATACGTGGACAAAGGACCAAATTGCTAAGGGAACTCTCAACTGGAGTGCACTGAACATGATGCAGTGTGCTGTGCACCCCAAGGAGTATTCAAGAGTCTCCACATGCACTTCAGCAAAAGAGATGTGGGACAAGCTTGAACTTATCTATGAAGGTACGTCGGAGGTAAGGGAAACCAAAGCAAGCATGCTAATATCTGAATATGAAATGTTTAAAATGAAAAATGATGAAACCATATCAGATATGTTTGCTAGATTCATGTTAATAATCAACGAGTTGAAAGGTCTTAAGAAAGAATACTCAGAGAGTGACTTAGTTAGGAAGATACTTCGGTCTCTTCCATCCTCATGGAATACTAAGACCACTGTCATTGAGGATTCAAAAGAACTTTCAAAGATGAAGTTGGATGAATTAATTGGTTCCCTGATGACATATGAAATAAATGTGAAAAGAAATGAAACTGAAGAAAACCCAAGAAAGTCAATTGCTTTAAAAGCATCCAATAAAAATTCTTCAAGTTCCAAAAAAGATGTTCAATAGGAAAGTGATGAAGATGGAATGTCTAGTGAGAGTGAGAACGATAAAATGGCAATGCTCACTAGACAGTTCAAAAAATTCCTTAAGTTCAAAAGGAAAGGCTCAGGTAACTCCAAATCCTTTCAGAAGAAAGACTTTTCAAATAAATTTGAGTCTAACAAAAAATCTGACATTGTATGCTATGAGTGCAAGAAACAAGGACATATGAGAGGAGAATGCCGGAGCTCAAGAAGGAAAAGTTCACCTTCAAGAAATCCAAGGCATTGTTGGCAACTTGGAGTGATGAAAACGAAGATGAGGACGCACAAGAAGCCTATGGAGATGAAGAGATTCAATGCTAAATGGCAAGAAATGACGACTCCAATGAGGTAAATTCTTCCTTTGAAAGCTATACTGTTGATGAATGGGAAGAAGCATACACTGTCTTATTTGAAATATTTTGTGAATTCAAGTCTGAAAACAAAGCATTGAAAAAGAAAATCAACTCTTTTGTTCATAGCACAAACAATAATGAACAAATTGTAGCCTTAAATAAAGAGATTGAAATGATGAAAATTGATGAAGAAGCTCACAGTAAGGAAATTGACTGTCTGAAAACAAATTGTAAGAAATTCAAAAGGAAAAGGAAAGCCTAATCAACTCTCTTGGATGTCTTCAAAATAAACATCAAGAAACTAAGAAAAAGTTGGAACAAGCTGAAAAAGATCTAAAAGAAAATTTTGAAGATCTTACCAGATTTGTTAAGGGAAAGCAAAATCTTGATGCTATTTTGGGATAAAATACTTGTGTTCCAAAGCATGGAATTGGGTATCAACCTGTAAAACAAAAGAAAATAGGAAAAACATTGATAACTTCCTTTGTTGATCCAGTCCAAGCACAAGCAAACAAGTCCCTTCCAAGAACAAGAAAAATCAAGCCAAGGGTAAGCAACAACAACCCAAACAAAATCATTCAGGTGTTCAAAAGAAAGAGCAGTCTGTCGACAGGCTCAAAGGAAGATGTCGATAGGTCTGGAAGAAGGTTGCCAAGGGTCACTCAACCAGGCAACCAAAAAGGAAAATTCAAGTGAATGGTCAACAAAATAACAGACCAATTGTTCTGGTAAATTCTCCATCTTGCAATGTATGTAAGAAGTTTGGTCATAAACAAAATCAATGCTGTAATAAACAGAAATGCAAACAAATCTGGATTCCAAAGCATTTACTTTTGGCATGAATGATACACTAGGACCCAAAGTAATTTGGGTACCAAAACCTTTTGTCTGATCCATCTATGTAGGAATACCTAGCAGCCCAAAATCAAAACAAATGGTACTTGGATAGTGGCTGCTCGAGGCACATGACGGGCGACAAAGACAAATTTTGTTTACTGGTGGAAAAAGATGGAGGTCAAGTTCCTTTGGAGGCAACAATAAAGGTCAGATCATTGGCACATGTAAGGTTGGTAAGTATGCCTCTAACTGAATAGACAATGTATTGCTAGTTGATGGTCTTAATCACAATTTGCTTAGCATAAGCCAACTGTGTGATAAAGGTCATAAAGTTGTTTTTGAATCAAATTCATGTCAAATTGTTGATAAGGAAACAAGAAGTCTTAAGTTTTCTGGAAAAAGAGTGAACAACATTATCTAGTTGATTTGGATGATCATGAGGCAAAAATTGGTAAGTGGACTTCCTGAAATTTCTTTCAACAAGAATGAAAGTTTTTGTGATGCATGTGCAAGGGAAAACAAACCCAGAAATCCTTCAAATCAAAAGTACCGATAAACACCTCTAAACCTTATGAACTGTTGCACATGGACCTTTTGGACCTACTAGAACTCTAAGTCTCAATGGAAAACGATTTGGTTTTGTCATTGTGGATGACTTTTCTAGGTTCACTTGGGTAAAATTCTTGGCACACAAAAATGAAGCACTTACAGTCTTTAAAGATTTCTTTAATAAGATTGAGCATGGAAATGTTCATAAGATATGCTCAATCCGCACTGATCACGGGGGAGAGTTTGATAATAACTCTTTTTCTGATTTCTACAGGCACCAAGGGATAGACCACATGTTTTCATCTCCAAGGACTCTGGAATAGAATGGAGTAGTTGAAAGAAAGAACAGAACATTGGTAGAAATGGCTCGCACTCTTCTGGTTGAAAGCCAACTCTCAAGGAGTTTTTGGGCAGAAGTTGTGAATACTTCATGCTATATTCTCAACAAAGCTATGGTAAGGCTGTAATCAAGAAAACCCCCTATGAACTGTTAAAAGGTAAGAAACCCAGTATTGGGTATTTCAGGGTCTTTGGCTCAAAAGTGTTTATACATAACATTGATAAAGTTGATTTAGACAAGTTTAATGCCATAAGTGATCAAGGTATATTTCTGGGATACTCAGAACACTCTAGAGCATATAGGGTGTTTAACAATAAGAATAAAACCGTGGAAGAAACTCCACATGTTGTTTTTTACGAGTATCATACAAAGACTGATTTATAATTTACACAGGAATGATGATGGAAATGAAGGAAACAACTCTTGGGGAACTACAAACAAAAGCAAAAGGAAATTCTAAAGTAGTTTTCAAGACTAACAGTGGATATCTTCGTAGGTACAATGATGAAGATGATGAAATACTGTTCAACAAACAAGATGATGAATCTGAAGAAGATCCACAAGAGGAAGAGCCTCAAGGTGAAACTCCTCAAACAAACCCTCTACAAGATCACCTTCTTCAAGTCCAAGATCAACCCGGCCCATCAACAATCACAAATGTGAGGTACTCCAAAGATCACCCACTTGATAATGTGATGGGAGATGTAAATGATTCAGTTCAAACTAGGTCTAAGGTTAGAAAATTAGTTGAACAAGATCATTTAGCTTTTGTATGTCAAGTGGAACCTAAAAATGTTGAAGAAGCTTTAAAAGAAAATTCATGGATTGATGCTATGGATAAGGAACTTGGTCAGTTTCAAAGAAATAATGTCTGGAGTTTAGTTCCTAGAACCCCTGAGATTTCTATCATAAGCACTAGATGGGGTTTAGGAATAAACTAAATGAAGAGGGTAAAGTGGTGAGAAATAAGGCTAGACTGGTAGCAAAAGGATACAGTCAAGAATTTGGTATAGACTTTGAAGAATATTTTGCTCCTGTAGCTAGAATTGAAGCTGTTAGAATTTTGTTGGCATATGCATGCTCAAATAAGTTCAAACTTTTTCAAATGGATGTTAAAACTGCTTTCCTGAATGGCTACATTAAAGAGGAAGTCTATGTTCTCAACCACCTGGTTTTGAAAATTCTGAAATGCCTAACCATGTTTACAAGTTGCACAAAGCTCTTTACGATTTGAAGCAGGCACCTCGAGCTTGGTATGACAGGTTAAGCAACTTCTTAGTGAGTAAAAACTACTCAAGAGGTAAGGTGGACCAAACACTCTTTACTAAGAAAGTTTGCGATCATATAAATGTGTTCATGTTTATGTGGATGACATTATATTTGGTTCCACTAACCCATCACTGTGTGAGGAGTTTTCTATTGCCCAGTTGACAAGCCCAGAGGGGGGGTGAATGGGTCTTTAAAAATTAATCTAGAAGATACCTGTAACTAAAAAACATTCACACAAACGTTCTTCGAAGTAGGTTAGTGACAGTTAGTTGAAATAACAAACACACAAAGAAGACAATCACACAACACAGGGATTATCCTGGTTCGGACCTCCTCTCCCTAGGAGTCCTACGTCCAGTCCCTGAACAACAACTCAGGATTTCACTAACTAGGGTACAGTCCCCCTAAGGATGCTACAACACCCAGCTCAGCTGGTCTTCCTTCACACCCGAAGGGAACAACACCCTGGATACCACACCAGGTCTTCCTTCACACCCGAAGGGAACAACACCCTGGATACCACACCAGGTCTTCCTTCACAACCGAAGGGAACAACACCTGGATACCACCAGGTCTTCCTTCACAACCGAAAGGAACAACATCCTGGATACCACCAGGTCTTCCTTCACACCCGAAGGAAACAACACCCTGGATACCACCATGTCTTCCTTCACACCCGAAGGGAACAACACAAAGAGAGTGAATGAAATCTAAGCCCCTAGATCAAGCTTTTGATAAGCAAGGATCTGAAGCAACTAGAACTGAGAGCAAAGAGATTTTAGACAAGGCACACTCTTAGAACTATATAGGCTCTCTCAAGATTTTCACAAACTAGTGGAGAGCAAAAGAGCAAAAGCTAAGTGGAATGAAGGTTCTTGGCTCTAAACTTTCTTCAGAAGAATTTGAATGCTTGAATGCACGATCTGTCTTCTTCTGTTCTTCTGACTTGAATTTATATCTTCAATTTGAAATGTAGACGTTGAAGTGTCTGTTGTCTCTCTTTTAAGTAGTCGTTAGACTGAATGACATCTGGAGTCTTGGAAGCTTCCTCTCAACAGTCTTTTGATCACTTGAGCATGGAAAGAGATGAGATCTTCAAAGATATCCGTTGGCTTCTATTTGTTTAACGTTGTACCGTGAAGCTGGATCAGAGGTCTGCACAAATGTCAAACTCAAATAGCAGACAGCTAAGCTGTCTCTGATGTCAGTCAACGTCAGTAGCAATAAACATGAAAATAGTAATGCCAAATAGCTTAAGTCCAAAGGACGTTATCAGAGTAGGCACGATATGGTCTGCATGCATGCAGAGATACGTTCAGGTCTCATTAAATGCAGGTGCGTCAGAGAGATGTCTACGTGGACTTTGACTAGTCAACAAAGATCATATCACGTTAATATGAAATCGATGACTATATGACTTATGAAATCGTTATGAATAAGTCAGGTTGACTAAGTCATTATGATACAGAAGAAGTCGTTGTAAAACACTTAACAAATCGTTATGAGATGCAAATCGTTGTGTTTCTGAAGAAATCGATATGAAACACTTAACAAATCGTTATACAAAACAAATCGTTGTGAACACTTATCAAGTCGTTATGAACTTTAAAGAAATCGTTATGGTAACATGAAGTCGTTACAATAAGCAAGTCGTTGCGAGTTCTAAAGAAGTCATTACGATAACTTATGAAATCGTTATAACAAGCAAGTCGTTGCACTTTCTAAAGAAATCGTTACGATAACTTATAGAGTCGTTATGACAGGCAAGTCGTTACGACTTTCTAAAGAATCGTTATGGTAACTTATGAAATCGTTACAACAAGCAAGTCGTTGCGCTTTCTAAAGAAATCGTTACGATAACTTATAGAGTCGTTATGACAGGCATGTCGTTACGAGTTCTAAAGAAATCGTTACGATAACTTATAGAGTCGTTGTGACGAGCAAGTCGTTACGGGCTCTAAAGAAATCGTTACGGTAACTTATAGAGTCGTTGTGACGAGCAAGTCGTTACGGGCTCTAAAGAAATCGTTACGGTAACTTATAAAGTCGTTGTGACATCGACTTGTTTGAAATAACATGACTTTTCAGTCTTATAAGAAAATCGTTGCGATCACTTATAGAATCGTTACGACATCGATTTGTTTGAGACAACATGACTTTTAGCCAGAAGGGAAATCGTTATGATAATTCTATTGAAATCGATATGCTTATAAAGAAATCGTTATGGCCTTCAATAGAAGTCGATATGGACTTAGAGAAATATGATGTTGAAAAGATTAAGGCTTCAGAGAAGTAATGCATACCTTTATTGGCTTGTTTGACCTTGGTATTTTTCCTGTGCTTAAGACTTATGAAATATTCATTAGATATAATTGATAAACTTTTGTTTGGTTTTGTTAATCATCAAAATATATATGTAATTAATTAAAATTACATGGGGATAGACTGGTCATCAATCTCCCCTTTTTGGTGATGACAAAACTGAACAATAAGCATGGATAAAAAGTATCTGAAATTTGTTCTAAAGAAATACATGCTAGTTTTCTTTAATATTTCAGACATGCTAAGTATTTTCTCCCCCTTTTTGTCATTAAGCAAAAAAAAAAAGAGTAATCTGAGACAAAGACAAGATAAGTAGTATATGAAGACAAGAGAAGTGAATTTTATTATTGTTCTTGAGGTCGAAGAGAAGGATCAAGATAGAAGGCAGGAGACAACAAGGAGGCAAACTGTCGGATGACAGGAAGTGCCAATCTTTCCTGCTCTTCAAAATGTGCTTGAAAGGCTCCAATCTCAATGTTATAGGAGGGTCCCATAGTGGGGCCATCCGCTTGAGATGAAGGTTCCACTGCTCAGAAATAAAGTCCCCATATTTATCCAAACCTAAGGCTATTTTGAAAGTGGAGAAGGACCCAAAGCTGGCAAAGAGGAGAAACTTGTCCATCTTGATAGGATAGAAGATTGATGAGACCGGAGCTCCTTCGTCAAATCACGAAAAATCTTGAATCTCTCAAGCCAGATTGCGAATGTATTTCTGATGAGGTGACGGGAATTGGCGTCCAGAAAGTCACCAGGTGACAGAGGAGGTAGATTGGCTTGTGCCTGGGAGGCATTCAGATCAGACAGCTATTGAGCAGACAAAGGATAGTGCTTGAGCCACTCATCAGAGGTCAGCCTTTCACATTCTGAGAGAATGGGAGCGAGGATATCAGCTGAAAGCTGCCCTTCAAGATAGTGTTTGAATACAAATCTTTGGAAAGAAAGATCACGGACCTTCATAGACATGCAACCTGGCCATGACTCTAGCAGCTCTCTCAAAGACAAGTGTACCAACCGAGGAATCCATGATCAAGGAGTGGAGCGGTGGAAGGAACACGATGTCTGGGAACTTCAAGGTAGCAAAGTCTACCTGAAGAGGTTCACAATGAGTGGACTGCAGAGCTGTGATGGCTGCACGAAACTGCCCCAACTAAGGTTCATCCAAGCTGTTGATAAAGCAATAATTGCAGAACATCTGATATTGCCTGATGAACTTGATTTCTTTCTGAATGAAAGGTCCAAACAGGTTCTTGTGATGGATCTGGAACCATTCATACAAAGGGAGAGGGGCTTCCCTGGGAGGATATCTGGCAGCTTGCACTCTCTTAAATTAGGAGTACAAAGCACTGTTGATCCGTGCCCACTGCTCTTCAGTTTTGGCTTCAGTCATAGAAAGATTTTTACTGTTGAGTCTTTGAAAGAGAAGTGTAAGGGAAAATGGTACTCAGATGGTTGGAAAGATTTTGGAAAGGTAAACCAAAAATATGAGCAAGAACCACTTTTTGAAGATATTCCTCATAAAGGGGTTTGTGCTTATTTGCAATGGCTAGGGAAAACCACAGAGGTGGATAGCAAGGATCTGAGGAGACAGGAAGGGTGGAAGTAAGTCTCCTTCGTTTGGAAACAGGGCTGGAAATACCAGTCCTGTGAGAGTGAGTTCCAGTGGCTAGGACAGATTTGAGAATTGTTTCTTCAAATTCATCCTTCATGCCATGGATCTCAGTTGGGTGAGTTGGGCACCTTTAGGAATGAGAGTGATGAAAGATGGAGGTGCTGGTGGGTGAATCAAAGAGTCAGGAGTGATGGTAGAAGGATCATTGGGTCTTGTGGAGGAGGGACCAGATGAGGAAGCTCCAGCTAAAGAAGATCCGGGAGGAACTTCAACAGTGGAGGAAGGTAAAGGAGTGGTGGAAGAAGTGAAAGGAGTAGGAGAGGAGATTTGTCGAGAACGTGGCCGTTTAGGAACAGGAGGTGCTGAAGGAGCTGTGGATGAGGTGGGTGGAGAAGGAGGGGCTGGAGTAGGAAGAGTGGAAGGCTCGGGAACAACAGCCTGTGCTTCTCCAACTGCTGCCGAAATCTCCAGGGGTGACAGACCCTCAGCCTGTACTGCTGGCCCTTGATCCTCAGAGGGTACTCCATCTGCCATTGAAACAGCCACATGAGACTCCTCTTCAAGATTCTGCCCAGATGGCCCTGCATTCTCATCAGATGGTCCAGGTTCTTCTGCTTGCTGCTGAGTCTGAACTTGGACTGGCACACTGTCTTCTTCTGCGATTACTGGCCCTGATGGCCTGAGAACAGCTTCTGAAACATTTTGAGTGCCATGAGGTGGAGAACTTACTGCCTTCAGAATCTCAGAAAGTGTTACCTTCATGCTGCTCATTTCCTTGTTAAACCATTTCAAAGAGTGTTTTACCTGTGATACATCATTGGAAGTAGAGTCCTGGCGAACAATGATAGAGCTTACATCTGATTGGACTGAGGATAAGAGTGCATTTTGAGCTTCCAATCTTTAATAGGCTTCAATTTCAGCTTCTGTGATGTCCTTCGCCTTTTGTGAGCAATCTTCTTGCCTTCCCTCTCAGCTGTATCCTGATGAGTTGTGGTCTGTTCTTCATGAACAGGGGCATCTGTTGAATGCACCCCTTGAGATGTAGAGAGGTCCTCAGTCTCTTGCTCCCCCTGAATGGGAGCATCTTCATGATCCTGTCTTGCTCCCCCTGAATGGGAGCATCTACAAAAACTGCACTTTCCACTGGTTCTTCTGCTTGTACTGCTGCTGCCAATTCAGATGATGCTGCAAGTTCTGATGGTTCATCATTTGCTACTGATGCTGCTCTGCTGGCTCTGTTGAGGCTTCGGGCACATCTTCTTGAACTTCTGGGACATCTTCAATAATGGCCTCTGCTTCTGCTACAGAGGTTTTAGACCAAATTCCATTGACCAATGAAAAGCCACTTTTTCTCAGGTTCCTGGACCTAATAGCTTGGCCCATGTTCTCTACTACCGCCCCAGACAAATCAACACCAAAGTGCTTGAATATCTTTGTAAGCAAGTGGGCATAAGGCAACGACACATTAAGCTTACTCCTGGTATCCCAGATCTGGTCACGAGCAAATTTCATTCGTTCAAACATCACTTCGGCCATGTTAATCTCCTTGTTTTGAATGGCCCAAAACATTACATCTGAATCAGCCTTGGTGCAGGTTGAGAATGTTGCACTTCTAGAAACTACGATTTGGCAAACTATGAAATGAAGGAGGCGGTTGAAAGCATTGAACTGATTAATGTCTAATTTGCCATCCCTCAGTCTGAACTCCGGTCCTACAATACCAAGACCTTTAGCTTGGGCGTCCACGGTGTGAACCCCACTGTGCCCTGAAGTCTTCACCCAAATAACCGGTGCAATAGGTCATAATCTATCTTAATCAGAGTTCCCTTAACAGATGAAACTAGGGACCCGTCTGCCTCTGCTTTCAAACAGACAAAAAAGGCCTTCACGAGGTCTGGATAACTTACTCTGAGAAGGTGGTGATTCCCAACCACTGCATCTTGCTCAATGCTGCTGCTACGCTGTGCATACCATTCTTTTCAAGATCTGCTATGTCCACTGCCTTGTTTCCACAGACCTTAGTTTTCACAAAGGTGAACCTCTCCTGCTGCTCAGGAGTGAGGAACTCAGCGCCGTAGCCCCAAGACTTCCAGTGACGACGGATGCGGCCATGAAATCAGGTGAAGAAGGTTTCTGGAGGATTGAGATGAGGGAAGGAGTGAAAACCCTCAAGAGATCTTTCGCGGGAATGGGAGCAAATTTTCAAAGGGTCGAGAGTCGTTGTTGAAGAGGTTAGGGCATCGGCTCGCACAAGCAGATAAAGAGGGAAAGGGTTGAAGACGGGAGATGAATCGTTATCGCATTTAATTTTTGGAATAAATAATGGGGTGGAAAGTGAGGCGCCAAAAGGCGGAGGAAAACGACAAAAGGTGTTGACTATTCAGACGACTTCAATGAAAGAGCGGTTACAAGGGGTAATTTGAATTTCTTTCGCTTAAAAACGTGGAGGAAAACAACTTAAATCTAAAAATTAATGTGCCAGTTGGAAGCAAACTTTTATCACAAATTGCACATGCCTAATTCCCTTCTGAGAGATGTGAATCTCTCTTCAGGTAAGGCTTTTGTGAAAATGTCTGCTAATTGGCCATTTGTATCAATAAAGGATATTTCAATATTTCCATTTGCAACATGATCACGAATAAAATGATATCTAACCTCAATATGTTTGGTCCTTGAGTGCTGAACTGGATTCTTGGTGAGATTAATGGCACTGGTGTTGTCACACAGTAGTGGAATTGAGTTGATATTTAATCCAAAATCCTCAAGCTGTTGCTTTATCCATAAGAGTTGTGTGCAGCAGCTTCCAGCAGCCACGTACTCAGCTTAGCTGTAGACAGTGCTACTGAATTTTGTTTCTTTGAGGACCAGGATATCAGACACCCTGCAAGAAACTGACAACAACCACTTGTGCTTTTTCTATCTACCTTGCATCCAGCATAGTCAGCATCAGAATACCCTACTAAATTGATTTCACAAGAGTTTGGATACCATAAACCTAGATCATGAGTTCTGGCTAAATATCGAAAAATTCTTTTTACAGAAATCAAATGTGACTCTCTAGGATCTGCTTGATACCTAGCACACATGCATACACTAAATAATATATCAGGTCTACTGGCTATTAAATAAAGTAGTGAACATATCATACCTCTATAGACTTTTTGATCTACTTTCTTACCATCCTTGTTGTTGTCCATCCTTGTTGATGTACCCATTGGTGTTGACAGTGGCTTGGTGTTATCAAATCCAAATTTCTTTAGCAGTTCCTTGGTGTACTTAGCTTGACAGATGTGAGTGCCATCTTTTCCTTGTTTGATTTGAAGTCCAAGGAAGTAGTTGAGCTCCCCCATCATACTCATCTCGAATTCTCCCTGCATTAACTTTTCAAAGTACTTGCAAAGGGATTCATCAGTAGATCCAAAGATAATGTCATCTACATATATTTGAACTAGCAATATATGTTTGACCTTTGACTTAATAAATAGAGTACTATCTACTTGACCTCTACTGAAACCATGTTTCAAAAGAAAAGAGCTAAGCCTTTCATACCAGGCTCTAGGCGCTTGCTTTAAACCATATAAAGCCTTATGCAATTTAAAAACATGATTTGGAAAGTCTATGTCATCAAAACCAGGAGGCTGTTCTACATAGACTTCTTCTTTAATAAAACCGTTTAAAAAAGGAGATTTAACATCCATTTGAAATAGTTTTAAATTTAGAGCAGATGCATAAGCTAGTAATATTCTAATGGCCTCAAGTCTAGCTACAGGTGCATAGGTTTCATCGAAATCTATGCCTTCTTCTTGAGAATAGCCTTGAGCTACCAATCTGGCCTTGTTTCTTAAAATTGCACCAGTTTCATCCAGTTTATTTCTGAACACCCATTTGGTGCCAATGACTGGATGGTCTGATGGTCTAGGAACAAGTGACCATACTTGGTTTCTCTTGAATTGATTTAATTCATCTTGCATGGCTACTATCCAAGATTCATCAGAAAGAGCTTCATTGACTGTCCTAGGCTCTATTTGAGAAAAAAAAGCTAGATAATCACAAGGAATAACATTACCTCTTGTTCTTACCCCTATGGATGGATCACCAATAATATTCTCAAGTGGGTGATCTTTCTTGTATCTCCATTCCTTTGGAAGGTTTTCATGAGTAACTTCTTCTTGTTGCAATTCTTCCAGAGATGGATCATCCTTGTCCTCAATTGATGTATCTTTAGTTTCTTGAATAGTTCATCTGCATCATCATTGTCACTATCTACTTCCTTTCTCAAGGAAGGTTAGTTTCATCAAAATAATGTGCACAGATTGTTCAATCAATAAGGTACGTTTATTAAACACTCTATAGCCTTTGGGTTTAGAAGTGTACCCCATGAAGATGCCTTCATCTGATTTGGCATCCAACTTACCAATGTCCCTTTTTCCATTGTTGTGAATGAAGCAGGGACATCCAAAGGTTCTGAAATGGCTGATCTTTGGCTTCTTCCCTTTGAACAGTTCATATGCAGTCTTTTTAGGATTGGCCTGATCATCACTCGGTTGACAATATAGCTTGCTGTGTTGACTGCTTCAGCCCAAAAATATCTTGGCAGATCATATTCAGAGAGCATAGTTCTTGCCATATCCAGTAGGGTTCTGTTCTTCCTCTCAGCAATACCATTTTGCTGTGGTGTCCTTGGTGCTGAGAAATTATGCTCAATTCCCTGATCATCACAGAATCTAGCAAACCTTTCATTTTGAAATTCACCACCATGATCTGATCGAATAGACACAATGCTGAACTTCTGATCTTTCTGCACCTTCTTGCTGAAACTAACAAAGTTTTCAAAGGTGTCATCTTTGTGCTCTAGGAATGATACCCATGAATATCTTGAATAGTCATCAACTATGACAAATCCAAAGTTCTTTCCTCCAAGACTGGTAGTCATCATTGGCCCAAATAGATCCATATGTAGGAGCTCTAAGGGTTTTGAGGTGGTCACCACCGTCTTTGACTTGAAGGAGCTTTTAGTGTGCTTTCCCTTAGCACAGGGTCCGTATACACCTTCCATTTTTGCACTGACCTTTGGCAGACCTTCTACAAGATTTTTCTTTAGCAATTTCCTCATGCCATCTAAACTGCAATGTCCAAGTCGTCTGTGCCATAATTCAGTAGATTTGTCTTTACTTGCTGCCAGAAACATTTTCCTCTTTGAGTTCTTCAAGATAGAGCACATACAAATTCTTTTCTCTATTTGCTTCAAAGATGACTGCTCCATCCTTCACTATGCTGCACTTTGATTCTTGAAACTTGATCTGATGGCCTCTGTCACACAGCTGGCTGATGCTAATGAGATTGTGCTTCAATCCCTTAACTAATAACACATCTTCTATGACTGTTTTTCCTTTGTTATTTACAGAGCCACTGCCTATACTGTTCCTTTCCCATTATCTCCATAAGTGACTGTTCCTTCTTCAGCTTGGAGATGCGAGAATAACTTCTGGTTACCTGACATGTGTCTTGAGCACCCACTATCCAAGTACCATTTGGATGCTCGAGAGTTAACCTGAAATAAAAACATCAAGCTTTAGGTACCCAAATTCTTTTGGGTCCGGATTGGTTAGTATCATTGATTTTTCCTTTTATTATCCATTTCTTGTGTCTTGTTGGGCATGTAGTTATAATATGTCCTAACTTATTGCAGTGACTACAGCAGGATAACTTAGTTACTTTTTCTATATATTTGAAATCAGCTTTGTATGCTATATCTTGTTCAGGTACAAATTTTGGTGTTGGATATGTTTTAGGATAAATTATGGTTTCTTCATTATCTGGGGGTGTATATCCTAATCCATTTTTCTTCTTACCTGATCTTCTAGAACCTTTTAATATTAGAGAGTTTTTACCATTAGTAAATTTCTCTAATGTGCTTGATAGTTTATCATTTTCTTCATTTAAGTTTTTAATTTCTTTTCTTAATTCATCTGTACTTTCCTGTTTTTCCAATTTTGTTATTTGTTCATTCTTAGCTTTTAGGTCTTCACATAACAATTCATTTCTTCTTTTAAGTTCAGTTATTTGACTTTCTAATTGTTCATTTTCTAATTTTAGATCTGAGTTTGTATTTTTATACAGATTATGTTTTTCTTGCTCACTTTTAATAATTTGGTCACTTCTTTATATTTTTCATATAGTTCGTTGAAAGCCTCTTCTAAGCTATCGGAATCTGAATCATTGCATGAATCAAAAGAGGAGTCAGAAGTTACCTTATCTTAGTTTTGCCATGAAGGCTAGGTTGCCTTTTCTTCATCACTGCAAGAACTTGACTCACTGTCTGAGAGACTACTGTTTTCCCAAGCTGCTGCCATCGCCTTCTTCTTGTACTTTCTGAACTTCTTGGAACTATCCTTCTTCTGAATTCTGGCTTCTTTAACTTTGGACACTCAGTTTTAATGTGTCCTGGCTTCTTACATTCATAGCAGACGGGTTCTCCTTTCTTTATTTCTTTTCCATCTGGCTTCTTGAATTCCTTGTTTCTTTTGAAGTGTCTTCTTCCAGATTGGAATTTCTTCTTCTTAGCCAAAATTCGCTGTAATTTTCTAGATAGCATAGCTTCCTCATTTTCGCTGTCTGCATCACTTTCACTTTCAGCTGAACTTGCTTCTGGTGAATCTTCTTCAGCTTTTAAGGCATTATAGTGCTTCTTTCTGCTCGAGGACTCTCCTAGCCTTTCCATGTTGATCTCATGGGCCATGAGGGACCCAATGAGTTTTTCTACAGACATTCTCTTCAGGTCATTAGCTTCTTCTATTGCTGTGACCTTTGGGGTCCATGAGGACGGTAAGGATCTAAGTATCTTCCTTACCATGTCTCCCATCTCATAGGTTTTCCCCAGACTAGCTAGTCCATTTGTGATGTCAGTGAACCGGCTAAACATTTGAGTTATGACTCATTTGACTACATCTGAAATCTTTCATATTGAGTGACAAGAATGTCGATTCTTGTTTCTTTTACTTTGTCTGTGCCTTCATAAGTAATCCTGAGCTTTTCCCACATTTCCATTGAGGATTTGCAGGCTGAAACTCTGTTGAATTCCTTCTTACTTAGAGCACAGCATAGGATGCTCTTTGCTTTACAATTCAGGGAAATCTTCTTCCTGTCATCATCTGTCCATTGTGCTTTCTCATTTGTGACTAACAGATCACCTTCTTCTACTATAGACCAAATTTGATAGACGTGCCCTTGTAGAAAGTATTCCATTCTGGTCTTCCAGTAAGGATAATCTTCACCATCGAAGAGAGGGGTCGGTTGACAGACTGACCTTCAAAGTTACCTTGGGCTGCCATGGATTTTACTCTTCAGATCGTTGGATCCTTTCTTTGTCGAAGAGACTCGCTCTGATACCACTTGTTGCCCAGTTGACGAGCCCAGAGGGGGGGTGAATGGGTCTTTAAAAATTAATCTAGAAGATACTTGTAACTAAAAACATTCACACAAACGTTCTTCGAAGTAGGTTACTGACAGTTAGTTGAAATAACAAACACACAAAGAAGACAATCACACAACACAAGGATTATCCTGGTTCGGACCTCCTCTCCTTAGGTGTCCTACAACTAGTCCCTGAGCAACAACTCAGGATTTCACTAACTAGGGTACAGTCCCCCTAAGGACGCTACAACACCCAGCTCAGCTGGTCTTCCTTCACACCCGAAGGGAACAACACCCTGGATACCACACCAGGTCCTTCGTCACACCCGAAGGGAACAACACCTGGATACCACACCAGGTCTTCCTTCACAACCGAAGGGAACAACACCCTGGATACCACCAGGTCTTCCTTCACAACCGAAGGGAACAACACTCTAGATACCACCAGGTCTTCCTTCACACCCGAAGGGAACTGATAACTACATAATTTTCAGTGTTAAATCTCATACATATAGTTGATTCTAGACGTCTTTTGTCTGTAAATAACGTACAATTTGATTTTAATTTCCCTGTCATCCAAAATAAAAATTTTGAGCACTTTAGTTAAAGTTTGGGTAGACAACATAGTTTAAAAGTTCATTAATAAAGCCAATACTTGTTTTAATAGTTTGACTAATAAATGGTTTTCTTTGTAAATACATTGTACATAAATCTTTGATTCCTACAAACATTAATAAATCAACATCTTGCATAACCCACTCAATTTCAAAAAATAAAAAAATAAAATATAGTAATAATAATAAAATTTTTATATCCCACCCGATCCCATCTCACTACCTTTTAATTCCATCGTACAGGGGGAAGCTGCTAGAAGCTGTGATAAGGGTTTCTGGAGTCGGCTGGTGCGGCTGGGTCTTGATGCTGGCGGGAGGAGCTGTGAGCTGTGCAGGGCCTGGCGCATCTGGGCGGCGGTGTGAGATGGCGAAGCAGGAGGGCAGATGAAGCTGCTGGGAGGTGTGCTGGAGCAGGACAGATCAAGGCACAGGCGGGTCCTGGCAGGGGTTGGTGCTGAGCGCCAAAGGAGCTGGGGTTCTGGCGCGGCCAGATGGAGAGATGATGGAGCTCCGGAGGCGACTGGGTGTGATGGCAAGGAGCTGCTGAGCGCTGGCGATGGATGCTGGCCCAGGCGGTTCAGGCAAGCTGAGGTGGTGGCGGCGCATGGTTTGCTGGGCGTCCAAGGTGGAGCTCGTGTGCGATCTGGCACATGTGGGCTGGGGCGTTCGTGGCCGATGCAGGCGTTGGAGGCATGCGACGCAGGCGATGGCGCTGCCTGGGGTCCGGATCTAGTGGATCCTCAGCTGAGCTGGATCATGGTGATGCAGACCATGAGCGGCAGAGGTGAGGCCGCTGGACCAGATGCGGTGCTGAGCTGGAGGTCGTGCGACGTTGGCGATCCAAGTGTGAGTGATGGCGATCCTGGTGCCCGTGCGAGGCCGGTGCTGAGATTTGAAGGCATGCAGATGGTGTGAGGCTTCGGGGGATCGTGCAGAGAGGCGGGAGAAGGAACTCACACAGGAGGCCCGAGCGCTTATAAAAGGGCCCCAAGGTCCTCTGATCTGGGGGTTCCCTGGTTCGCAAGTAGGAATTTTTCTTTTATATTTTTAGTTTCCATTCCTGTATTTTTTTGAGTAGAGCTGTGAGAGATTGCTCCTCTTTTCTTCTCCGGGGGGGGGGGGGGGGGGGGGGGGGGGGGGGGGGGGGCAAGTAGAAATTTGTGGGGGATTTTAGTTTTCTTTCTATATTTAGTTCTAGGGGAGGGTTCGCCAGTGGGGAGTGGTGAGAATTTTCTTCTGTCATTTTTTTGTACTTCTTCTTTCAGCATAGCAGGGAGTTCGGAGTTTTTAGTTTTTTTATTTCTTTCTGAAATTTTCATTTCTGCAGATGGGGAGAGCTTGGCCATTGGAATTTTTAGGATTATAGTTTTCTTTCTATTCTTCTAGTAGTATGTTGGGTTTCTTCTTGGTCTCTCTGTTTCGCCAGTAGAGAGAGTCTGTTTTATTTTCTGTAATTTCATTTTCTGCAGAACAATAGTGAAGGTTCTGGAGTTCATCGTTTTGGGAAATTTCTAGTTCAAATTTTGGAGTTTTTCTGTCTGTAGTTGGATTGGTCTATTCTTCATGTTCTTCCGTAAGTGCAGAGTTGGGCTTAGCTAATTCAGATTCGCAATTTCTTTGCCATTTTCTGTTCTGTTCTTTCTTTCTGATAGCATTGGTGGGAGGGAGACTCCAGTTCGACATTTTTTTTAGCATTCCAGAGTTCAGCATCTTGTGAGATTGAATTGGTTGGGTGTGATAGATCACTGCTACTGTTGGGAATTAATTGTATTTTTTTATGTTGTGAAGATCGATCTAGAGACATTGTTGTGTCATTTCTTCTGGATTTGCTTAATCCATTTCTTCTGTTCTATCTTCTTTATTTCTTTGTGCTGAGGAGTTCGACATCTTTGCTGTGAGGAGGGCGATTGCATTTCTTGGTTTTTCTTCTTCTTGCTGTTGGTTGAGCAAGAGGAGAATGATCTGCTGTGAGGAGGATGCAGTAGCTTCTCTGTTTCTTGTTCTCAGAATTCAATTAAGTGTAGTTGTTAATTCTAGTCTTCTTTTCTTCTTGAGAGATTGTTCACCATCTGAGGTTTTGATTGCTAAGGATTGGTTTGAGTTGGTTTAGTTAGGTTGTGAGGGTTTCTACTTCTCTTTAATGAAGGTGTTGTTGTCCGGTGTTTGGAAGCACAGCCATCTGAGGTTTGTGCACTGTGGAGCTTCGGAGGTAGTAGAGATCTACCAGAAATTGAGAGAGCAGAGAGTATGGTTCTTCTGTACATTTTATTTGAGATTTCTATTTCTGGCGTTCTTGCTTCTTCTTTCCAGACAGATTGGGAGTTAACATCGCAGTTTATATTACTTTGTATTGATTTGTTTCTCATCCCTCAAGTTTTGAGGATATAGTGATCTGAACTTCTCATGATTCATATTGCTCTCAGTGGATAGAATGTTTTTATTTCAGTGTTAACACATTGAGAATTTAAGTCTTATTGGTGTTTATTTGAATAGTATCATAAATTCATGTTCCTATTTCTGTCAATTCTTTGAGATGTGAGAGTAGTGATTTGGTGCTTGTGAGAATTACTCTTGTGGATGTTTCTTCCCCTGTGCTCTAGGGATACAGTGATTTGAAAATTTTCTTTTAAAGATTTCTGTTTACAGGTTTTAATTCCTCAACTGTGAGGGGGGTACATTGATGTGTCTGATAGCGTGATTTCAAATCAAAGTAGTTTAAATTCAGTTCTATTCAGCCTCTCCGTGGATATGA